>JANHFR010005780.1:206454-217601 GCA_032468015.1 Mimophis mahfalensis
TTAGCAACTGAACCCAGTTCCAAATGCATGCAGATGCATCCAACTTATTTATTCTTGCTCTGGTTATTAAGAGGAAGGTTCTCCCCTCCCCTCCCTTATTTTTCTTTTGCAAGGTAATTGCTGTGTACCTAAATGAAGACTGGCTTGCTGTCAGAATATAAACATGAATTATATTTTGTGAAGGATCATATTTTGATCCTGGCTAATAATTTTAAGAGCAGCCTGTAAGTCTGTTCGCATGCCTGACTTGACTGAGATTTTGTTTTTAAACTACAGTTTATTGTCTGAAGAAAGAAAGAAAGAAAGAAAGAAAGAGGGAGGGATGAATCTGCTAACTCTTTGTCAGGAATCTAATGGAGAGGGTTGGCCTAACTGCTGAATCTTTGGAGATGGTGAGGGGTTGGAAATGCTGCATTGCTAAGCAACACATTCAATAGCTTTCTGAGTGTGTTTGTAGGCAGTGCGAAGCAATGAAGAAGGGGGTGGAAAGAACTCTTGGGAGAAAAAAGGTTGAAGAGTAAATGCTCATTTAGCATTGGTAAGGACATAGCCTTCCTTTCTTTATGCCAGAAGTTAAGAGGTAGCTTTTGTTGGATTTTAAAAACCTAGGTGAGTACAACAAAGCATCAGAAACCATTGGTTTATGATCTTAACATAATTTACAAAGTAGATATTGGTATACCATTGCTAACTGCTTTACAAACAAATACATGTATAATTATCAGTATATACTCACTATTAGTTTAATTCTGTCTGTGTATTAGGTCCCAGAGAGACATTTCTAATCTGAGTGCTTTTCAAGGATATCCTTACTTAGATCTTTTAAATTGTGTAGCTGGTGTGCAAATGAAGTCAGAGACGCTGACACAAATGTATATCTTTACATATAGCACTTAGCAATAGCATTTAGACTTATATATTGCTTCATAGTGCTTTATAGCCCTCTCTAAGTGGTTTACAGAGTCAGCATGTTGCCTCCAACAAACTGGGTTCTCTATTTCAGGGGTCTCCAACCTTGGCAACTTTAAGACTTTTGGACTTCAGCTCCCAGAATTCCTCTCCCAGCTTTGCTTGCTGAGGAATTCTGGGAGTTGAAGTCCCCAAGTCTTAAAGTTGCTGAGGTTGGAGACCCCTGCTCTATTTATATCTATATATACAGCAAACAAGATAGTCAGACACACCGCTACATCTTGAGGTAAATCACAGAGCACACTAAAGAAAAATGGTGGGGGGAAAGGGAAACTCCCCCTCCAGACCCATAGCAACCCATCACAGTGCAGATTGCCCTCATGGAGGAGCCAGCACTCTCCAACTAATCGACTATAATTACGTGTTCTGGCTCATTGTACAACCCCACTGTTCTAGCTACTAAATTTAAATATATTAACATATCTCTAATGATTTTTTTTTTCCAGTTGGAAGTAACTGTTAATTGTGGCACAATTGAAAATTGTAAGAATAGCCTAATGACTTTGGAACCATATGGCTTTTGAACGCTTATTTCCTATTTCTGAAGTTATGCTAATTTCAAATTATTATCATCTGAAAACTGAGTTCAAAGGAAAGTTGTATACATCACAGTAAGCTGCTGGTGTGATTAAATATGCCATATAGAGAAAAAGAAACCTTCCATAAAAATTGTTCAAAGAAACCTCCTTTTCTGGCAAATAAAAACAATATGGATTTGTGAGAAATTCAGGACTGGTAATAGACCAAGGTCTATTTTGGTGCACTCCTCTTCTGCACCTGGACTGTGCTTCATTTAGCCTAATAAATTCCAGCTTCATTCTGCCCTGATTAGGCACCTACAATCTCCTGGCTCCAGTAAGATAAAATAGGTTGAGGCTGTCTGTAAATCCCGATTCAACAACTAGCAAATATTTGGGATGGGTACATTTTTCCTGCATGCTAAGGTGCATGCTTTTTTTTTTGTTTGGTGCTGACCCACCACTGTCTTGTTTGAATTAACTTTCGTTTTTCTCTACCATGTGCATGTTACTGCTTATTGGTTTTTTCTGCCTTTTTAATAGTTTTTGTCCTTAATGTTGCCCCGGTTCTTTAAAATATATCCACTAACTATGGTTAATTATTGTTGAGCAGAGTTATAGTGCGCTTATACTATTTTATCTTGAGATCAGACTATGAAGCTCACAGGGAATATGGCCATACTTTCATAAAGAGGCAGAACCACAGGACACAGTTTTGATGGGAATAGAAAGACAAAACAAGTGAGTTAAGCATACTGGAAGTTTAATGTACCTAGTTTAGCTTTTTGGTTTGTTTTTTTTTTTTTGTTTTTTTTTTGGGGGGGGAAAGCAAACATACACTGAAAATCAATTATTTGCTTCCACATTTTGATGATGTCATCTAGGAAATTGAAAAAGAAACAGAAAGGATTGAATAGGTATATAGACCACACTGTCATCATACTTCATGATTCTTTTTTCAACATTCCCACCTACAATGTAGAATTTGTGAGTATGGCAGATTATGGGAGTCTGGGAAAGAGATGGAAGAGGACATCAGCATAAACAATGGAGACAAGTCAGTTGTTATCTTTTCATGACCAGCAACTCAGCTAGGTAGACACAAATATGGGAAGAAGCACTTGAAAGTATTCAAAGAGACTTATTATTAATTAGTTCACTACAAATGATACCAGGAAATTATTATTGCAGTTTTTAAGGTTTGCATTTTCCTAGAGTAGCATTAAAGATATCTTGTTCAAATCTGCATAATTCTTGCTTTCTTGCTGTGCAGTGCAGAGCTTGAAAAACAAACTAAGTTGTACAGGTGGGTACCAAGGGGCAGGCTTGTCAGTATGGTTTTATTCATGTTGATAAATATCATGTGGCATTCTTCTTAGCAGGATTTAGGAGTTCTAGAAATTGGTCCGTTTGAAAGGTGACCTCATACGTCAGTAACTGACTCTGATTTTGGCATTAGACTTAATCTCATGTACCATGAAGACATTTTTTGTAAAACAGTAATGTAAAAATATACCGTAGAACCTCTGGTCACGTCCATAATTCATTCCATAACTTCGGCAATTTCTTTATCTTCCTATGTTTCGTATTCAGGTCTTTCTTTGTCAGGGATTATGTTTGATCGCCACCCAAGTTTGTGAGCAGATTCAAAAATTTTGTGAATTTTTGGGTCGGAACCCGATTTGGTCATGGCCAGAAGTGTTCGTGACCAAAGGTTCTAATGTACATGGGTTTAAATTTGGAATCTTCTTCATACAAAGAACAAATCTATGGCTCTTCCTCATAAATCCATCAGTTAAATGAGTCAACTCTGTCATTTCAAAATGCAGCAGAATATATAATTCTTATCTTATCTAGAGCTGTGGAATTTATGGTTTTTTTTCCCCTGAAACATGCATTGCTTTCAAAACCACACTGCTGTTGAGCTAATTGTATCTTGCTAGTATGTAAAAATTATAGTAACTGTGACATTTTGCTTAAAACAAGTTTAAAATATAGAAATTTGTATTAAAATGTACTTCCTTCTATAGCTTTATCATTTTATTATGTTGTTGCATTGAATCTGATGGTTTAAAAATCAGAATACCAAGAATACTTGAGTATTAAATTTGAGAACAAAATGTAAATTTCTACAGAAGTATTATTATTAGACATATTTACTATTTAGTTTTTAACAGCAATTATTTTAGCAACAATAATTCTCTTAGTCTTTATTCAAACTCTCCCATTTAATGTAAATTTTAGATGTAAGGTATAGAAATGAGAATTAAGTCATATAATAATTTATTTTCAAAGCAATATTGTAGCGTAAGAACTTAGTTTAGAAACTAAAGATGCTTAATTTATTTCCAGCTCCAGAAAAGTGTACAAATGAAGCCATTGGAAATAAATCCTGTTGAAAACACAGCTTGAGCAAATACTGGCAGCATTATGGGGATACACAACTTTGGGGGCTCATCTTAATTTTGAAAGCTTGGTGGATTTTTAAATTTATCACAAAATGATGGACATGACAGGATTTACAAAATAGCAAGCAGTGGGAATGGGCCAGTCACAAAATGTCCTTTTTTAGAAAAAGCAGACAGAAGGAAATGAAAGACAACTAACCTGCCAAAAACCTCATTGCAAGAATACGTCTAAGGCTGTCTTCCAAGGACATTCAGTTTTTTGCTCCAGTGAAATACACTCATGTTCTAAGAACAAATTTCAAATTTCCTTTTCTTTTTCTCCGTCGATGAATCAACTCAAATCCACCTTATTTTCCTAGAGTACATATTCGTAAACCAGATCAATGTGTCTGTGTGTGTCTACGAGTAAGGTTCAGAATGTCACAGAGTTTCGATGGGGAAAGAAAATGAAAACATACAAGTGTTGGGTCAAAGAAAAGAAAAACCCTAATCCCAGGTCGAGGTCCCATTTATTCACCTAATCTTCACAACCATGGTTTTTTTGTCCATGGCAGAAATTGACATCTTCTTTGATCAATCTACCTTTTTTTCTTTTTGGCCTTCCCTCCATTTATCTTTGTGACCTACTCTTTCTGCTTCAAATCCACACAAAACTCAAGTGTAGCTGGGTTACCAGGAGGGAACAACTAATTAAGAATGCCTCTTTCAAACTGCAAATCAAAAACAACACATTACAACAGGGTTGTCAAACCCGATCTTATCGCAGGCTGTACTGTGACGTATTGTGATGTTTTTTGCCTTTGTGGAGTCAAGTGGACATGGCCTGTGTAGGCTGGCCTGCAGGCCGCCAGTTTGACTGCCTGCATTACAGTTATGAAAGTAGTTAAGTATATTGAGTTCATCACTGCCAGGCAGCAAAGAATTGAATCTGCTGGTACTGAGCATTTCAAGTTCAAAAATTGGTTCAGAATCAACCAAATGCTGTATGTTTTGAGTTCAAGACAAATGAGATATGCTGAAAGTTGTTACATTTGAGCCTTTCCAACTCAATGGCATGCAGAATAACTTTTTGAAAATTGAACAAAATAGGGTTAATTTGGCATGGTTGGAAAACTCAAGAAAAGAAAGTTCAAATATGGTCCAAATTGGCCAGAGGTTGAAGAGTGGGGAAAAAAATTCTTCCACATTTGAAGAGCAAACTATAGGAGTGTTGCAGACTCCTCCCTCCCAACCTCCCCTTTCCCCACCTTCTCATTTCTTCTCCTTGTCCTGAAGTGGCATTATTATTAAAAAGGTCGGAAATAACTGCAGATGTTGTGCATGTCATGTTTTCTGTAGATTGTATATGAGAAACAATTACATATGAAACTCAAATACTTTGGCCACCTCATGAAAAGGAAGGACTCACTGGAGAAGAGCCTAATGCTGGGAGCAATTGAGGGCAAAAGAAGAAGGGGATAACAGAGAATGAGGTGGCTGGATGGAGTCACTGAATCAATCTGCGCGAGCTTAAATGGACTCAGGAATGGTGAAGGAAAAGGAAGGCCTGGAGGAACATTGTCCATGGGGTCATGATGGGTCGGACACGACTTTGCAACTAACAACAATATCCCATGGTATCCTACTGCGATGACTTGGGGGATTGGGAGTGGGGGGCACCGTTTTACGGTGTTTCTCCTCCTACCTCTCGGGTTGTTTGCAGTTCGTATTGGCAGGGGACAGAGATCGACTTGTGGGGTGCTTCAGGGGTCAGTTCTCTAGCCCCTCCTGTTTAACATTTATATGAAGCTACTGGGTGAGATCATCCATGGTTTTGGGCTACAATATCAGTATGCTGATGATACCCAGCTTTACATCTCTACCCCAAACCACCCCAACGATGCTGTTGACGTGATGTCTCGGTGCCTGGAGGCCATACAAATCTGGATGGGGACAAACAGGCTCAGACTCAACCCTTCCAAGACTGAGTGGCTGTGGTTTCCAGCATCCCAGTTTGGTCAACAGATTCCATCTCTGACAATTGGGGGGAGACCTTGACCCCCTCAGGGAGGGCTCGCAACTTGGGTGTCCTCCTGGATGTGCGGCTGTCTTTAGAGGACCATCTCATGGCTGGCACCAGGGGGCTTTTTATCAGGTTCCCCTTATACACCAGTGACTCCTTCAGGAGAAGGGTGGGGTATAAATTAAAGTAATAAATAATGATAATAAATAATAAACAATTACATTGTTAACAAAAAGAGAATACTGTATTTCAGGTTTGGCATATGCAGAAAAATTGTAAATGGGAAAAATGATAATATTTAATTATTTTTTTAAATTTTTAAAATGGAACTGAAAGCTTTGAACTGGTGCATAAATTCCTGTCTGAGAGACTTAATCAGCTCTTTAATGTAGAAGCATTTTTTTTCATAGAATTCAGTGGTTGTCTTCAGCTACAGTATGATCCTAAGTAAAGATTTAATTGGTTTAAGGCATTCTCAGCAGGTACTAACAGACACTAGCTCATATGCCAAGGCACCTTTTCCCTTTCAATCTGAAGCACCACTACACATGCCTTTTAATTAATACAATCCAATTCATAAAAGAGGAAATATTTGAGGAGCTATTATTGAACTGCTGGAGGGTATGAATTCTCATGGGAACTATGATAGTTTATTACTGCAAGAATGAACCATCCTAAGTATTTAGCTCGTTCCTTCCTTCCTTCCTTCCTTCCTTCCTTCCTTCCTTCCTTCCTTCCTTCCTTCCTTCCTTCCTTCCTTCCTTCCTATAGGAAACATTTTGAAACATTCCCTTTAATGGTAATTTTGTTATCCAGATTAACAAATGTCAAATGTTAAATATTAATTCTGGTAAGTTTTGAACAGCCAAGCTTTATAGACATAATTGTAGATATTATAAATCTTGTAGATAACAGAGAAGGTTGTATTTTGCAAAAATAGAGGTGTACAACCTGCAAATTCTCCCAGACATATTGGAAGACAGACAGGAAGAGCAATGTGTGAAACTGAGGCCTGTTACATGTTTTAACATACTAAAATATAAATTGTCACAATACACAGATACTTTCTACATCCTATGCTTATTGCTTTTGGTTCGTTGTCAAACTTCAGTTGTAAATAGTCCACTTTTTTATTTTGCAATATGTAGTGCAATATTTCACAGCAACTTTTCATTTCTTTTGGTTGTCTCATCCCTGATTCTGTTCTGAAATTAGGGGAAATTAGCACTAAAAAAAAAGCTTCTATTTATCTGTATTAGTATTATATAAGTAATATGCTAGTTTTAGATTGGTTGTTTTTATTTTTAGGTGCCAAATTTGATTCCAGTTCTGATGTTTAAATTGGGAAGACCACTGGAGGCCACACACTGCCGGGACATCTTGTATACCTTACCTGCTTTGGGAGTTCATAAGGTCTGCATGAAAATATAACTTCTCTCTTATATTATTTACATGAGGTACAATTTTCAACCCCATGGTTATTTTCCACAGGATCTTTGATACTTGTGATTATAATGTTGAAAGCTATAATATTGGGACCCATATTCCTATGCCTGAATCATATACACAGTTCTGAATGTACAGATTTAAAATTCGAACTATAATTGTCCTGATTGTTGGCCTAGGAGGATACTGTGGTGGTTTATTTCTATACTGCCATAGTAACCCTTGGAATGTGCAGTTACAGTACATGGTTCAGGACAATTATGGCTATATACATTGCGGGTGATTCTTTTTAAGTAGGTACCATGTAAAGGTATGAAATGTTATTCTAGTGGTATGGAAGAAAGTGAAGAAAATGTACTTTATAAATGGATTTTAAAACAGTTATATACAGGAACCAGTGAATGGGGGAAGAATTCAAATGTTGGTAGGTAGGAAATAATGAAGAAGACAATAGTAATAGGGTTGTCACCTTGAAATTTATCAAAATACAGACCACTGTAACAGATTACCAAACTGAACCAGAGAGAGGGGTTAAATGGATCATCAGTCTCAAGTCCCTTCATACCCACAAGAGTTCTGAGTCTACTAGCTCACCTTGAATTCCATTGACTGTTATCTACTGCCAATTTGCATTGACCATTAGTAGTTCAAATTCTTGTTGAGAGCTAGCATGGAATAAATTTGTACTCATTTGAATAGCCTTGGTTCCTGAGTTTTTGTGCCTGACAACAAGCCAGCTGTTGATTAAATTGGCAGGTTCAACTTAGTTGTAATTATTTATCTTTAATAATAAAAAGCAAAAAACAAATAAATACATCTGATGAATACAAGTTCAAATAACAACTCTATGCTCATTCAAAATATTAAATATGGATGGAAAAGAATTATTATTTAAATAGCACTAGCACTTATATACTGCTTCATAGTGCTTTAACAACTTTCTCTAAGAAGCTTACAGAGTCAGCATATTGCCCCCAACAACCTGGGTCCTCATTTTACTGACCTTGAAAGGATGGTAAACCCTGAGCCCACTCAGAATCAAATTCCTGGAGTGAGCAGTGAGTTAGCCTGCAGTACTGCATTCTAATCACCGCACCACCATGGCTCTAAATAATAATAATATAATATGTTAACTATAGCTGTCTTGAGAGCACTTTGATGTAATAGTAGAAGTATTAAACTAGGACTAGGGAATAAAAGTTCCAGTCTCCACATACGTATTTGGGAAGTGACAGAATTAGTCTCTCTCTCTCTCAGCACAACTTATTTTTACAAATGAGGAAAAATTGGAAGAGAGTACTGGTATGTTATATGTATTGCATTGAGTTCTTGAAAGAAAAGTTAGATATAGCACTCAGTAATAAGAAACATCTTATTTAACAATTCATACGTTCAGTTCACATCTCTGAGTGATTTAATCTAATCCCAGTGTGTATCATGAATGTAGTCACATGTCATTTTTAAATCACATATCATTCTTAAACCAGGAATGTATCATTGTTTATATTCAGCAGAATAACCTTTTAATGGTACATTTGCGTAAATTTCTAAAAATATTGCATGCAAAGTTTCCAAAAATTAGTTTATCCAGTATCAAGTGTATTAATTCACTTGAACTATAAACACCATGTCTACTCTTATCCTGTAATGAAAATGCAGATTATAGTTTATAAATAAAGCTAATGTGGGATTGTTGGCCATACCTCCAATTTTTACAACTCTGATTTTTGCTTTGTCTACTTGTAATACTAAATTGTGCAATCAATCAAATTAAAAATTACTTTCTGATCAAGACATTTCTTAAACAAGGAGAGCACATCCATGGGTCTGGAGATAGTACAAAATTAATCTCTCTGGATTTATTTTACATGATAAATGAATATACAAGAAATTGCATTTACAAAAAAATATCTTCTAGGTCTGTGTTGCACAGATTTTACGTGTGCTGCAGGTGTTAGGAAATACGCCAAAACTTCAGGCTGTTACATTACGTCTGATGACATGTTTATGGGAAAAACAGGTAAAGCTTTGCAAACTGTTAATTTTCAGTTTAACAAAAAATGCTTAACAGTGTCATTCATTGCTGTAGTAAGCCCTACTGTTACAGACTTGAAGAGATGGGAATATAATCTTTTCTTGAAAACATCTTTTTATGTAAGTAATCAATATGCATGCTGGGAGTGGAGGGCTACATATAAACTGCAGGTTGTCCTTCCATAATATAAACTCTTACCTGAAAATTAGTTAAAATATTGTGTACAGGGATCAGTAATTTTTTCTGGTATCCACCCTCTTTTTCACCCACTGTAATCCAAATTGGAGGGTTGGAAAAAATGATATAAAGGGGCTTAAGATCATCTCTATCAGTGGGTAGTTTCAAAAAACAGTGGATAGTTTCAAAATTGATTGTGAAGTAAAATCACTTTTGCTGCTGGGAAGAAGCTGACAAAAGAAAGATTTTTTTTTTTAAAAAATGCCCTGAATCTGTCTGAGCACCATAGAGAAAACGATTCCAGAAATGTTTCCTCTTTTGATGGGAAAAACACTGGGCAATACAGGTAGTCCTCGACTTAACAACCATCATTTATTAAACCATTCAAAGTTATAACAGCATTGAAAAAAGTGACTTATGATTGCTTTCCACACATTGGAGCAATTTGTGACAGTTGCACTGTCCCAAGATCATGGGATCACCATTTATAATTTTCCCAATGCTTTCTGACAAGTAAAGGCAATGGGGGAAGCCAGATTCAGTTAACAATTGTGTGATTCACTTAACGTTTTAAGAAAGGTGGTAAAATGGACCAAAATTCACTTAGTTTATTTAGCAACAGAAATTTTGGGCTGAATTGTGTTTGTAAGTCAAGGGCTACCTGTATGTCAAAATTATGTCTGTCGTCCATTTTTAAATGCCATGTCTTGATCACATGACTCAGAGCAGAGCAGAGTGTGCAGTAGTTTGCTTGCTCAATGCCTGTTTGTATAAATACACCTGTACATACAAATACATGAAGTCACATGGAGTTAGAGTTTATATACAGAGATGTTCTCACTTTGTTAAATGGAAGAAAAATCAGAGGCCCCCTATGGCAGTGCTGGTAAAAAAAAAATTGGAAAAAATTCAGAAGGCCTACTTTATGTCCTTTCCCTTTTAAAAATTGTCCCAAATTTTGTCAAGTACTCTGTGAACTTGTGAGAGCTCTAGTATGATTATCAAGATATACGGTTTGGGGATCTTAGAAGACTCTCACTCTCTCTCTCTCTCTCTCTCTCTCTCTCTCTCTCTCTCTCTCTCTCCCCTCCCCCCCCCTCCTCTCACACACACAAAGTTGATGTGTGCAGTTATTGCCAGGGCCTCATATATTAGATGTTTGACAGATAGCTTAATAAATAACAGTAGGGCACTAAATTGTCACTCTGTAATCTTCTATTTCCTTTTCTCCTATCAAAATATGTTTAGGATCGAGTTTATCCTGAACTGCAGAGATTCATGGCAATGTCTGATATGGCTTCATTATCTATTAGTAAAGACACCCAGTGGGAGAAGCTGATAGCCAAAGCTGCTTCTATCAGAGATATATGCAAACAAAGGTAAATGTTAGATTTCATATATTAAATTAGCTTGTGTTCTTAGCTTAATAATATGTATTGTTTGTTACTATTAGAATGTTAACTCTTTTTTTTTTGGCAAGGGTTCAAGGCAAAAAGGGTTTTGAACAATATGGTCTATGTTGCTAAAACACATTGTAAGCCGCCCTGAGTCTTCGGAGAAGGGCGGGATATAAATGGGATTAAAATAAAAAA
>JANHFR010005780.1:260574-275857 GCA_032468015.1 Mimophis mahfalensis
CATCATCATCATCATCTCTTTTATTCATTAAACATGTACCTCAGTCAACTGAACATTTAAAAATGTATCACAAATATCACTGACTGGTGCTGATGGTTGACACGGGTTGTTGCCAGTATCCTAGGTATCAACCAAGTATCTTCCTAAAATATATAATGTTGTTGTTATTATTAGACAATCTACTTTAAACAAATATTATTATTATATCCCTCTCATGAGAAGCTTTCCTTAAGAAGTACTATCTGACCAAAGGTTGTTTAAAAGAATAGCTTACTAAAAAAACACTATCCCATCATACAGGATGAACAACTACACAAGGTCGCTTTCATAGATTTTGACTCTGTCTCACACACCCACAAATTAATATTTTTGTTCTTTTCACTAACTATCTATATAAATATAAAGCAATTTCTCTGATGTCTTTATTATGTATATTAATGTAACAGTTACAAAACATTACTGTACTAAATGCTACACCTTTGGTACAATTAGTGAATAGAGTCTTTTTAAAAAGCAAGCATGGACAGCCTAATCTGGATCAGGACCCTAGTATGAGAAGGAAGGGCTTTTGCTTTTTTTTTTTTTTAATGAATCCTAGTCCTTTCATCCATCATCTCTTAATACTGATACTGGAAACCATTTCTAGGGGATGTATGCAAACAAGTTCAAACTTTTTGTAAAGTGGTTTAACTCGTAATTTAATCCCTTCCTCCAAAACCCATACATATTTAACATTCTATTGTTGTTCATGGAGAGTGTATTAAATGACAACCAAAGTCAACCTTCTTTTTCCTAACATGAAATCTTTTAGCTATGCTAGATCTACCGTACTACATTCAGAACTCAAGCATTATACTGTATATGGTGGGTGGTAATCCTAAAATTTGTAGAACTTAAATGTTTTAGAAGATACCAGATGGTTGAAAAAGGATGACTTTTCATTCCATTTCTCTAACCTCATTCTCCTTTCTTTATTTTTTCTTTTATTTCATTGACAACTGATACATGGTTTTCAACAGGGAAAGCCCAGTAGTTAAAGGAAATTGTCTCCTAGCATTAACAGGACTGGCAGTTGCTGTTGCAAAGCATGAAAAAGAACTTTCTTCAGACATTGAAGAACAATTTGATGTGAGTTATAATGACTTGATTGCTTTAACTGTAAAACAAATACTGTATAGGTAAACATGAATAACTGCCCATGATGTTCTTAAGGTGCTATTTCTAGTATAAGGCGCAATCAGGTACATGAGTTTTAAATTCAGTTGCTTATAATATCACTGGAAACATGAATAGCTATCATTCAATCTTTATGTATATATACATGCTAATTCAGGAGCCCTTTTTGATAATGGTGCCTAGTCTTGTTCTATTAACGGGCACTTTGTAAAATTATTACATCATTTAAATAACCAGATTTGTTTTTTAAAAAAAGGATTATTAGATAATTTTCAGTGCTTTTGTTCTCTGCAGATGGAGCCAGACTTTCTTCCGACAAAACACTGGCTTTCCATGGTGATCGATACCCTCCTTAGCATTGTAGACAGTCACTATTGTCCCAAGGGTCGAATCTTTCCTTGGTTTTATCAGGTAGGTCAAAGCAGGTTTTCTGAAGAATCATTATTACAACTGTACTTTATTGTATTGGGGAAAGAAATTGATTTGGATTTTACTTTGTTTGTCTTAGCTTTTAGAATGACCTTACATTTGAAATTATACTGTAAATGGAATCTATTCTCAATCTCTAATCGTAGATATGTCTTCAGTGCAGATCAAAAAGCAATAAAAAAATCAGCTGAATCCTGGTAAAACTGAGTGGTTTTGGGCATCTATAGTCTCAGGATCCTGGAGCTTAATGTCACTAGTTTTTGATGGGATTGCACTTTCCCAGCCAGAATCTGGGTGAAGCCTGGCCATCCTCCTGGACTCACAACTTCTGTTTAAAAAGCAAGTTGTGGTCATGACTAGGAGAGCCTTTGCACAATGCACAACTTCAGATTGTGCACCAGTTATACCTTTTTTTATACTGGGAGGGCATTCCCTGGTCATCTTGCGCTTGGACTGCCGCAATGCACTCTACGTGAGACTACCGTTGAAGAGCACTTGGAAGCTACAACTGGCACAAGATGCAGCAGCATAAACAGTCTTAGGGATTCTGATGTGAACTGTGTTAAGCCACTGTTGCACAAACTGCACTGTTTGCTACTTCACTTTCAGGTGCAACTGCAGGTGTTGGTTATCCCTTTAAAGTCCTAGATGACATAGGTCCAGGTTACCTGAGGAACTGTCTCAACCCAATGGGATTGGCCTGCCCCACTTGCTCTGGCAGAAGGGGCATGCTCCACATCCCATCGGCCAAGGAATTGCAACTGGCAGGGTCCAGGAGAAGATTCTTTTCTTCTGCCCTTCAGAATATGTCCTCCAAGTTGAGATCTGCCCCCAACATCATGACCTTCTAAAAGAGCCTGAAAACCTGGCTTTGCCAATTGGCTTGGGGTTCCAATGGGGACATGACATTTTAAAGGTGGTTAGTAGACTAGTACAAGAACTCACATCAACCTTATTTGTTGGGTTTTTTAATCCATTTTAATATTAATTTTAACTAAATGTCTAATGTTTTAATGTTGTAATCCTATAATTGCTTTATTTTGTTATTCATGGGTATGTAAGCTACCTAGAATTCCTTGGTAGAGAGATGGATGTAGTACAAATTTAAATAAAATTTAGGTTGCTTACATTCCATAGATGACAGGATAAAGCAATTGTATAATTATATAACCTACTTTTAAGCTTTACTCTACCAAAAAAGCATCAGGCCTAGAATCTTCTCAAAATCCTACCTAATCAACTTTTGTGATATTATCACCTCAGTTCCATGCTGTCTTCATTGTCTTCTAATCCATGTCCCCTGACCACTGAAAGAGATAGACTATCTTTGTCATAGATAGTGGCTACTGATTCGTAACTGCTGAAGAAATAAAAGATGAAAATGTTGTGTATCATTTTGGTCAATTATAGACAGAAAAGGGTTAGCTTTTTTGGAGCTGTACCACAGTGCAGCTTTAAAATGATATTTTAGTGAAGTAAGGAGGAGTCTGAATGAATGGGATGAGGAGAATAGCGTTAGGAAGGTTCAAAATGGTTGGTAACAAAGCTTGAACAGCACGCAGTCTTTCAACTTTGTAAGTTAGAGCACTCTAAGGAAAAAATATACACGGCTGGCAACATTGAAATGATCAGTCTAAAAATGGTATTTCTATGTTAATCTCCACCCTTTTCTTTGGAATCTTTGATATCACTTCTTCCATGCTGTGAAGGAGACTATCTTGTTACAAAAGGCTGCACTCAAGGGATGACGCAACCGAGTTGTGGCAATTTCATTGTGTGGATGAGAGAAAGAACCAAAGCCAGGTGCCATTGTCAGTTAACATATGGTGTCGGACAAATGAAACTAAAAAAGTTAAATTTTCATGTATAGTATCATAGAATTGTTTTAATACTACATCTCCAGTTAGGTGTAAGTTACTGATAATCTGCTTCTTTAGAATGAATGGGTGCTTAAGGGAACCCTAAGGCAAAAAACCTGCACTGCAGAACCCATTCATCTTATAGGAGGTGAACATTCATATAGCTTCAAAACCCGATGTTTTCCCTCAGGATCTGATTCTTCTGATTTATGGGAGATGGAATGGATACATAGATTTACATGCCATTAGATTTTCTGCGTTGGGCTCTGGTCACTTGTTCTCCCTCTCTCCTCTCCCTTCTGCTGCTTCTGTAGTTCTTTTTAATCAACCTCCCTGTGTACATTGTGAACTTAGGCTGTGCCTCCCTACAAAGTCTTGGAACTGACAGGAGGGACGGGAACAGAAGAAGTAGCACTTGCATTCCCATCTATTCTAGTATAATGACATTCCGCCTGTTACTTCAGTTAAATAAGATGGAGATCCTTTTGTACAGAGGCTTTTATACAGAAGTGAATGGCGGCACCATTTTCCTCTCTTTTCTTTCCTGACTTTCTGCTGGAAAGGTCCAGCAAATAACTAATTGCAGATTTTCCCAAGAAGCTATGGACTCATCTAAGTGGTTTGGCAATTGTGGATGGTGGAAATATAGGATAAGGCAGCAGGGGTTTTACATATCAATTCCCACAACTCTTACATGAGCTACATTTTTATTGGCCAGGTGATTATGGGAGTTGAAGCCCAATATATTTGGGAACATTATTTGGAGGAAAACTGCTTTAACTCTATGATTTATTCTAAATGATTTTCAGTTAAGTAGGTGCTGAATAGGTAAGTGGATCAAAATAATCACTCTTTTTTTTTAAAGGCACCCAATGTCTGTTAAGGAGGGATGATCATAATTTTTTCAAGTGTTGGATTAAAACATTTGCATGTCTTTGATTCGAATCAAGTCTGGGATGAATTCTTCTAACAGGAAGTCTACTTGGGCCATTCTAGAAATATTTACACAATACAACTTCAGTTAGTTGGACTGTCTTGGGATCAAAATAGATGTCGAATTCCTATATCAATTTGAGATTTGTGGTAATTGTAGGAAATGACATGTTTTATCCTTTTTCTCATGCTAAATGTATGCTGTGGAATAATCCAAATCTCATAAGAACTATTTTTTTTATCAAAAATTGGGGTAGAAGCTGGGATTTAAAATTAGGTTCAATTAATATATAACCATGAACAATTTTTGTTTTCTACGTCAAAGGTCAAGTATTAATTGGTACAAATCACTGGTAGTATTTATAACTGCAATATTTGTTGAACGCCCCAAGTTGGATCTTCAATATTTTCTGTCTTAGAAATAGATAATCTACTGCAAGACAGAATATTTGATACTTACTGGTCTCCATTGGAATTATATAGAAAAGGATTGAATAAACTACAATGTTGAGGGAGATACAGGTAATTCTCCAGTTATGATAGTTTACTTAGCAACTGTTTGCAGTTACGATATAACTTCCCAAGTACTTACGATGCAGTCCCATAGTTATGAGTATTGCAGCACCATGGTAGCCGTTCACACTTACGAATGACTACAGAGGCTCTGCAACATTCATCCTGCCTATTCCCCCCTCCCACTCCCGGGCCGTATCTCCACAGGCACTAGACCTGTGTATATTCACCTTGTGAAGATTTAGCGAGCCTTGGGTTTCTTGGCCTGCTTCGGTGCTTCAGGCCTTCTGTGTGTCCGCAGAGAATGGAAGCCTAAAGTACCACAAGATCACACAAGATCAGTAGCGTGAGATCTTAACGCTACTGATCTCGCATGATCTCACGGTAATTTAGGCCTCTGTTCTGTGCAAACTGAGGCCTGGATGAGATCTGCAGTAAAATATTTTGCAAACGGAGGGAGGGCCTGAAGCACCAAAGCCTTGCCTCCATTTGCAAAGCCTTTTGCTATCTTTGCAAAATGCTTTTCCCGCCGGGAACAGAGGCCGGGAGGGGCATGTGTGTTCCTCCGGTCCTCTGTTCGTATCGTCAAAGGCCTTTCCTCAACTCCTTTGCCAACAAGAACAGAGCTAGGGAGGGATGTGTGTGCCCTTCCCAGGCGCTCTTCTCGTTGGCAAAGGCTTTTTTGCAAAGACGACTGGTGGCTATAGGGATGCTAGGCCTCTAGGCCTTGGAAAGCCTTTGCTCAAGGCAAACCTATGGGAGAGAGGCTGGAGGGGAGACAGCTGCATTGATCATCGAGATCTATGTAAGGTTAAGTGATCTGGTCGGGCAGGATGGTGGGGAGAAGAATGAGATATCTCAGTGGGTCGAGGGAGGCAGAAGTGGGTTGGGTGGTCAGAAGCACTAGGTTCCCCATGGCCTTCCCCACCTTGAAATACCTTCTGCGCTTAACGACCGGTGCATTCAATTAGTGGATGTGTGGGCGAAAGCAGGTTACGTGACTCACTCCTACAAATCCTTGGGTTACAAATGTAGTTGGCAGGCTCCATTACATCGTAACTTGAGGATCACCTGTACAATGAGACTAATGCTTCATTTGAACATATGTTTGTAGAGTGTCCTACAATCATTTCATTTGCAGAGGAAGCTATTACATATATTAACTCAGCGCTGAGACAAGATTTAATAATCTCAGATATTCATATTCTTTTGAAGTATATTTCCATTCTACAGAAATTGACATCTGAACAAAGAAAGTTGATTCTCTTGCTTATAGATGTTAGCGTTATTCTTAAGCACTAGGAAGATAAAATACAACTCCAACTACTGAATAGTCTGCAGAATTGGTGTTAACAATTTACAATCACTTATCATCATAAATTAGTTACGGGTGATTATACTGAAATATGGCCAGCAGTCATTGAAATGCTTATGTAGAACATTGATGAATGCATATGTGTCCATGAACACCTTCTCTGTGTACCATGTTTTCCTGTCTAATTTTCAAGGGTTCTTTTGTCTTACTATGTTTCTATAACTTACGTGTTATTTTGTTTTTTGCATGCATTTAATTAAGTGAAATTAAAAATCTTGAGTTGTTCCCAAACAGGTTCATTTGGTAGTTAGTTATCTGAATTCTGTGCTTAAAATAATTCCCAAGGCATAATTCCTTAACGCTCAGCAGGACTCTTTTTCTCTAACTTCTCTTGTATTTTTATAAATCCACCTATAAACTGTAAGGGTTCTATGTGTATGTTTATTTTTTCTTTTTTATAAATGTGACTGATTTCACTGCTTTGAAATAAATGTCACTTGACTTCACACTGTTCTGTTGTTCCAGTGCTTTCTTTTTTCTCATTATGCAAAGTGTGCTTCTCTATGTAATTTAGCCATGGTAATGTTGCCTCGAAGGGAAAGATATAATTTTGTGTGTTTTGATGATCAGTCCTATAGATATGTATTCAAAAGAAAATCCCATTGAATGAAAATAAGGCACTAATCATAGTTAGTGAGTTTTAGGATTTCAGGAGATTTCTTCCTCTGAGGCAGTGCATTTAATTTTTATAAACTGCTGTTAGTACCTACAAACTGACAGGTGAGTCTAGGCATGTTTATACACTTTAAGAAATACACTGAGATGTGTATTAATTATTAAAGTGTTTAGTTCCTTTGTGTTTGGTATTTGATGTTTCTGCAACTATTACACATTCTTTTCTTTTTCACATAGTGCTTTTATTGATGTTGATTCTCTCCTCCTCCTCTCCTGCCTGCCCTGCAAATTCCAATAAAGTTATACGATGAATTAATAAATTTAATTTACATTTCTGTATTTTAGAAAATACAGATTTGCTTTTGTTTTCTTCAAGTAAAGCTTATTTCAGTGTTACCAAATAAAAGGCAAAGGTATGCAGAGGCACATCGTCAAAACCATGATTATATCTTCCTTTCGGTTTCCTAGATGAGCATGCAATGTGCCGAATCCTTTTATGCACGGAAAAAAAGGATGAAGCTAAGAGTCTTTGGGACTTTTCTTTTGTGTCCTAGAAATCCTACTCCGGTGAAAATACCGCAAGTGCTATTGCTCGTTCCTGCGCAGCAACCTCTTTGTCTCTCTTGGTGCCGGTTTTTATTGTATCCTACAAGGAAAGGGTTGAGGAAGTCCTGAATTTACTGATTGCTATGTTACCTGGGAAACCAAATGCAGATGAGTCTCAGGCTGTTCAAATCCACATGAGCCTTGCATTGGGGATGTTTATTTCACGGTTATGCGAAGAGAAAGTCAGGTATGAATTTCATCCTATGGCAGGTGTGCAAATAACTTGTGCTTCCTCCCACGCTAGATATTCAGATTTATGCAGAGCAACATGTTTAGCCTTCTGCACGTCATGAATCCCAAACCATTCGGCAAGATGCTTTCATTTTGAATTACTTCCTTGGTCCCTCATCATCTTCCTTTTCCCACTTATTTCACTGCCTTGTAACTGATTGCTTTCCCTTTCTGCAAGATTGCAGTGGTGTCTGAGGCCTCCTTGTGGGCTACGTATCCAGCGAGAAGGCCCCTTCAGTGTGGACTTTTCTGCAAAAATAAAATCAAAAGTTTTAACTCACGTAGTCTAAGCTTTTCCCAACCTAGTATCCTCCAAGATGTGTTTTGCTATAGTCCAGCCTCCCTGGCCAGCATTACTGTTATCTTGCTGACTGGAAATCATATAAAATGTCCAACATTTGGATGGACCCAAATTGGATACAGCTTTCTTAGTATTCCCACATTGGATCATTTTGATACGTTTTGTATAAGGAGCAACAATAACACAACAGACTTGTTTCCCATCCAGTCCAGATTTTCTGGACTTTCATATCCCAAGAAGGGTTTAATGAGGATCATGTGAAGCGATATTACTTTGGAGTAGAAAACAAGAGAAAATTCTGGATTATTCCAATATCAGAATGAAAGGAATGGAAGCAGCTACTTGTATTTAAAATAGTAATAATCAAACTTTGTATTTGTAGAAGAAAATGTTGACTAAACTTTTGTTTTATCCCCATGGTGCTTGTTACATTAGATTGTAACTTTATTTTCTGTTTGGATATTCAATATACTTCAAAACTACATGTGTCTACTAATATTTGAAATGAATATATCTTGCTGTCCAGATATATCTTTTAACCATTTTGCTTAAAAGTGATTACAGGTAGTCCTCAACTTACAACCACAATTGAGTCCAAAATTTATGTTGCCATGTGAGAAATGTGTTAAGTGAGTTTTGCTCCATTTTACAACTTTTCTTGTCACATTTGTTAAGTGAATCATTGTCGTTGTTAAATCAGTAACATGGTTGTTAAGTTAATCCACCTTCCCCATTGACTTGGCTTGTCAGAAGGTTTCAAAAGGTGATCACATGACCCCAGAGACACTACAACCGTCATACTTGTGAGTCAGTTGTCAAGCATCCAAATGTAAACGGCATGACCATGGGGATGCTGCAACAGTCATAAGTCTGAAAAATGGTCCCATTGTAATTTCAAAAGGTCACTAAGTGAATTGTTGTAAGTTGAGGACTACCTCTACTAATATTTCAGGGGATTACAGTTATATAATTTTTTCCCAACATTGAAAAAAACTGCTTGGAAAATACACTATAGGAGCAATAAAATCAAAAGTAGTTTAAAAAGAAATAGACAAAATTACATCAGTGCATTGTATATGGGAGCAAAGTTGTCTCTAGATACCCCAGTATTTATAATATGGAACTAAGCAACTACTCATCATAATTTCCCCAAATATCCATCCATCCTATTTGGGACTTAGTATCTTAAGTCATAGTGGTTTTTTTTTTTTCATTGAGATACATACCATACAAAAGTACAGGCTCCGGAAGTTTCAGCGGAAAAAGGAAACATACATTTTAAAGAAAGCTGCTATTTTTGAAACCCATAAGAATAAAACTGATTCAGTTTCCTATAACCATTTAGCTCTGCTCTTGTAAGATCATTTAGGCTACAATACTGAACATGTGAGAACAGTTGAAAGGAAATAGATTTGCACACACTCAGTGCAGCCTAAACTAGTCTTGAGTATACTTCATAGTAAAATGAGACGGATGGAAAGATGGAAAGACAAGTTTGTCTAGAAATTGATTATGAATCCTATCCTTTCATTCTTTAAAGTATCTAATGCATAAAGAATAGAGTCAAGGGATAAGGCAGTTCTCTCTCTTTTGGTCTTTTTAGAGAGGTTTGTCAGAAATCCAAACAGAAGAAAGAGAAGTTAGCAACACTTCCCATTGGGATGCTCTTAATGTGATTGTGGATGCTGCTTTTGGAGATGTGTGTCTATCTCAAAAATAATGACACATGATTCTTCCAAGTTGAGTTCCTTATTGTTTCACGCCTACAGACAAATTTTGCCAGACTGAAGACTCCACTGTCTGTGTTTACAATAAACCCTGTGAATGATTAGGGAGGTCCTGTCTTCACCCTCTTTCTCTCTCACATAAGATCTGGACTTGGTTGCCACTTATTCCAGTGGAATGTACCCACCTTCTCCTTGGAATCCCCCTCCTTACTACATGACACTGTATGTTGTGTGGTTAGTTAGTTTGTTTCTGTGTGTATATGTATAGTTCTATTGCCCATAGATGCAGAATGCTAACTTGTATCAGACCAGAGAAGAATATATAAATTGGGGGTCTTCAAACTTGACAGCTTTAAGACTCGTGGACTTCAACTCCTAGAATTCCTCCTCCAGTCATGTTAGCTCATGGATTCTGGGATTTGAAGTCCACTTGCCAAGTTTGAAGACCCTTGATATAAATAATGATAGCCACTTGGTTATCTGATTCAGAAACATTGTAATAATTTACAAGACTTACAATGTAGGGAAATGTATCACTAGGATATATTATCACTACTTTTCCTCCCCTAGTGATGTGGCTGACAAACAAATGAATCTCCTATTGATGAAGTCCCTGGATGCATTAGAAGATTGCTGCTTCGACACAAGTCTTGAGTACAAGTATGTACATTTATATGTTTGTTGTTGTGCTTCCATTTTGATATGTAAGGTGAAGTTGTGCTAGATCAGTGGCAGGAATTATATTCCTCTAGATAGGGGTGTCAAACTTGCGTTGTCATGGTGTCATATGATGTATCATGACTTTTCCTCCCCCCTTTGCTAAACCAGGCGTGGGCATGGCCAGCAAGCGACACATCCAGCCCATGGGCCTTGAGTTTGATAGCCCTGCTCTAAAAGCTGAGCTATAACACCCAGTAACCAAACAACATGACTATTGTCAAGAATACTAGGAACTTCAATTCACCAGCATCATGCAGGTCTAGGTTTAATAGAGTTAAAACTGGATCACAGAGCTTAGTTGTGAGTCTCTGCTGATCTCATACCAGTCGCATAATATTCTCTTCATTCTACTTTCTAAAATGTTTGCGAAGATAAAACTAGGCAATGTACATATTCCTGAGCACTTTACAGGAAAAAGGGGGTATAAATAGGAAGAATACATAATGTTTGCTACTAGAATGAGCTGCTTGTTTAAAGGAAATTCTTTGAATAAACAAGAGAAGTATATATTTAAAATGATAAAATTTAGACTGCTTAATTTTATTGTAGTTTTGTGCTGTAGTATGCCACGCGTTTTCCTTTTTTAGTATTGTAATTTCCGTTTCTTTACTTATGTTCTCCACATTGCTTTGGGAACAGTAATGATGTTAGGTTGAAAACAGTGATAGTAATGGTAAATCTCTGTATTATAGCTGGGCTTCTTATGAGATATAAGATTCATATGTATTTAGAGCAGCTACATATATTGAATAATTAACTGTACTTTATCCAGTTTTCTATTATATATTTTCATAGTATTTGTGCAGTAAAATAGCCTTGCCTATTACATGCTACAAAGTGATGCATGCTACATTTGTAATATATACTTGCTATAAGTATAACAGAGATTTAAAACATCTCCAAAAGGCATGCCCTCTGAAACAAAGACAGTCAGTCTTCTGAGTTATTGCATTTCATTGTTTTCTTCCCACAGCTGTGGAAGAGTTTATAAATTCCATGCACTATGCAGAAAAACTGTAGGACTGCTTCATTCATTACAGGGTTTTTTTCTGAACTGAAGTATAATTTGTATAGGGAAAAACGTATTCCATATGAACTGAAGGATATCTTTTTTGTTATGAGCACATGGGAAAATGCTTTTAGGCACTTAATTTTTTTTATTCTTATTCCATGGAAGGATATATATATGTTTATAGCAACTTAATTTAAGGAATATATTTAGAATTTGAAACACAGCCCCTAAATATATTTCTATGTGTTCTGGGTCTGTTAAATAAATGGTTCTACGTAGAGTTTATTTTTATTTTTTGCCGGGATGGCAAAAAAATAAGCAGAATAAGCAAAGTACATAATAAAGATAGCTATGCAGTGTCACTTAGATCCCAGACATAGAACACTGAAGATTTGGAGCATTGAAGGTAAAATGGAGGGCAGTAATGGCATCATGGACTTTGACAGGAGACTCTTCCTTTACAGGTTAATTAATAAAATGCATTTTTGAAGCTTTCCTTGGTAAGGTTGAGTTGAGCCTACCAACTCTGGAGCCTGTTGTTAGAACAGACATGTGCTTATAATGCAGTCTGAGCCGCAGGAGCAGCTGTTTCACCCTGCTCCTTTATCTGGAGGAACTATTGTGTTAATTTAACAGCTGGAGATTGGATGTAAAGTATGGATGAAAGGAAACTTATTTAGTTCTGCCAAGCAGCAGGCTAGAACTCCAGGTGTTGGACAAAAAGGCTGGGAAACTGGGAAAAGACTAAAATATTTGGAACAGTGATGCTGGAAGAAGACATTTAAAATTACATGGGCCTTGAGGTGTATCCTAACCATTAAAGCAAATATCAGAACCAATGTATAGGCCATTTTAGAGGTGAATTTCAGGTTGACGTGTCCAAATTCCATTGAAATTGTAAGCATTATTGAATCAGTCCTGATTCAGTATCCAGTGGTCCTCTGCTAGGTTAATCCCCCCCCCCCCATTTTCATCCTTCAATTCTTATGGAATGGAAGGAAGGAATGGCAATCCTTTTTCCATTCCTATTTTTTGCCACAAAGAACAGGTGTTCAGTCTTCTTGCTTTCTTTTGCTATTTGAGAACCTGACACTTGGAAGCAGAAGAGAAATACCTAGCTGTGCAAATGTATGCAAATGTATGCAGATTCCATGTTTCGTTGGCAGAGATTTTAGACTTTTCTTTGGCACCTAGTCGATGCTGCCCTCCCTGTAATCTAAGGAGAGCCGAGTTTAGAATCAAATTGGCATTGCTCAACCGTCTTCTGGCATGATAGGAGGCACATATGGTAAAAGGGAGATGCATTAGGCACATTGCTTTGCAATGCCCACTGTTTCATGTCTGAGTGCCCATGTAGCATAAGATAAAAGCTTGATAATTGTAGCCAAATTAGCTTTCCCTGCCAGCCAAGAGCAGATGGAGGTATAGTGCAGTGGTGGGGAGATGAAAGATTAGGATCTTTTGCCTCCTATTTTAGGTATGGTTTGGGGCAAAATGAGCTAAATAAAAATCCAGTTATTGCCGATGCCAAAAGTCATTTTAGGTTGCAAATATTCTTAGCTCATAAAATATTTGAAGAGATGGAATCTTAATACCTCATTCTAGACTACAGTTTTAAAAACTATATCAAGAAATGAAGTACACATATGGACCAAGTAATTTTTGTATTAGGGATGTACCTAAGGAATTCATATTTTATCCATTAAAATAACTTATTGGTTTTGTTTTTTTTTAAAGAACTTAATTGTTAAACTTTAGGGCATGTATCAACCACCCAGTTCAGATGCTGAAGTGATCCTTTGGAAAACAGTCTGATTTGATTGAAACATGTCAGATTCTGGACAATTTGATTCAGATCTAAATGTGAACTAAATTTTGAAATCATACATTTTTCTTTTGTTGTGTGCCGCCCAGAGTTACTTGGTCAAGAGATGGATAGCTTTGTAAACTAGTTAAATATTGTGGCTCTCATTGGCCAGCCTAGGATATCTACAAAAGTAGGTGGAACAATTTTTTTTCTTCTAAAAATGGGTCTATAAAATCCCAGAGAAAGGAATGGAAGGATTTCACAAAGTGGACGTATTTAGGTAGTAGTAGGGACCTTCCTTAAATATGTAGTTTTCACATAATCGATCCTATGGAAAAACAAATTTAAATTGGAAGGCAGTTCAAATGAATATAGGTTTATTGTATGCTACTATTCTATACAAAATCTGAACTATTAATGGTCAAAACAAATTGGTGGTAAATAAGGGTCAATGGAATTCAAGGGTGTGTGTGGAATTAGATCTCTTGTGGATGCAAAAAGACTCGAGGCTGATGATCTGTTTAAGCCCTCCCTCAGGCTCAGTCTGGTCATCTCCTACCGGGATTTTGATAGACGATGAAATCTCTCCCCTCTTTAATTCTCCCATGTGGATTGTGTAGTCTGCCCTCACAATGAACTGAGAGTAAATAACAATTTATTAGCATTACGAATATGTATATTATATTATTCATAATGGTAGGGATGTAAAATAAAATGCCCATAAAACACAGAGTACACAGGGAATTAAATAAAAGGCCCACAGAAGGAGCACTATGAGGCAGCACAATATATAATTCAGCAAGAAACAGTAATTACCGATATATACGCTAGAGAACTACAGAGAGAACATAGAATTCAAAGTAACAATTAAGGCCCAAGTAGAGAAAGAAAAAGGTATAGCAGTTCTCATGCTTCTAAGGGAGGATAGGATAGGATCAGAATGAAATTTGACATCAGAGAAAATGAAAATAGAGCTGCCATTTTTGCAGGTTCATTATCTGTCTTTCAGGAAGTTCAGAATTTGATTCTGTCATTTTGGAGGGAATCCTCCTTTACCTGGGGAAATCTCTCTAAAATAGTTCAGCTCAGCTCTGGATAGCCGTTGGAAACACTATTCATCTTTAATATGCCTAATTATGATGCCTAACTAGGGGCATCAATCTCCATAACTTAATTATGTATTATGTAAAGAAGGATTTGCCTTTTATCTGTTACATTACTATGAAATATATTATCAGTCAAGGCCATTGCTTAGCCACTGCCATCTAGTATCTTTTAAGAAGAAGGGAAATAAATCTTTCTGAACAAAAATTGCAGTTTTCATAACAAGAATGTTCAATTATTGAACCTGTTGATTTTCTGAGGATTTGTTTTTGTTGTTCCTGTTCATTCGTGTGTGTGTGTGTGTGTGTGTGTGTGTGTGTGTACGCGCGCTTCTGTATTTTGTTTTATGTTTTTTTTTTCCCCCCAATTTCTCCACACCTAAAATTCTGACCTGAGTGAAACTAAAGGGTAATATTCAAAACATGTCTACTCAACGCTTTATACAAGTGGAACGTGCAACAAAATACTTAAGATTAAGCAGCTGACTGTAACCACCGTTCGGTTTATGCTTCCATTTCTCTCTGATTTTACCCATTGTGTGAACATTCATCATCTTGATCAAGCTGCTTGGGGAGAAGTTCTTGGATTATTCTTCTTAATGTTTTACAAAGTTTGATACGTGTTTTTTTTTAATGGTCATTAAGGTGTCAAGTTCAATCCATTTATAGTCATGATTGTTTGCTGTCTGTAATAAAATAATAAAATTTAAAAACCCAAGAACCTTTGTGCATCAAATCTGCTTGTTAAATGAGCTTCACTCACAGAAGTGGAGTTCCCTTGATTCTTTAAGGCAGTGGTTCTCAACCTGTGGGTCGGGACCCCTTTGGGGGTCGAATGACCCTTTCACAGGGGTCGCCTAAGACTATTGGAAAACA
>JANHFR010005782.1:22403-32574 GCA_032468015.1 Mimophis mahfalensis
ATAAAAGGGAGTCCTAGAATCAAATCTGGGTGCGCTCCCACTTCGAGAAAAACCTTGTCTGGTGTTCTCATTATTCGGCCTGAGTCATGAGCCAGGAAGCGACAGGGTTGGGAGTGGAAGGCACCGTTTTACGGTGGTTCTCCTCCTTCCTCTCGGGTCATTCGCAGTTGGTGTTGGCAGGAGGGCAGAGGTCGTCCCCGAGGCCCCTCACTTGTGGGGTGCCCCAGGGGTTGGTCCTCTCCCCTCCTGTACAACATCTGGGTGAGATCATCTGTGGTTTGGGGGTGATGTATCATCAGTATGCTGATGATACCCAGCTTTTTATCTCCACCCCAAACCAACCCAGTGATGACCTTGATGTGATGTCCCAGTACCTGGAGGTGGTGCGGGTCTAGATGGGGAGGAACAGGCTTCGACTCAATCCTGCCAAGACTGAGTGGCTATGGGTACTGGCGTCCCAGTCTGTCCAGGTTGTTCCATCTCTGACTATTGGGGGTGAGGTGTTACCCCCCGTGGACAGGGTGCGCAACTTGGGTGTCCTCCTGGATTCTTGGCTTAGTTTGGAAGATCATTTGACAGCCGTGACCAGGGGGGCATTTGCCCAGGTTCGCCTTGTACGCCAGTTGCACCCCTATTTGGACCGGGACGCCCTATGCATGGTTACTCATGCACTCGTCACCTCCAGTATAGACTACTGCAACACTCTCTATATGGGGCTACCCTTGAGGACCGCCCGGAGGCTTCAGTTGGTGCAAAATGCAGCTGCGCGGGTTGTGATGGGGGTGTCCCAACACTCCCATGTTACACCCCTCCTGCACGAACTGCATTGGCACCCAGTTGCCCTCCGGGTGAGATTCAAGGTGCTGGTGATTACCTATATATAAGTTCAATAAACATTAAACATTAAACATAAAGCCCTACATGGCTTAGGTCCGGGGTACTTATGGGAACATCTGCTGCCAGCAACAGCTTCCCATCACCCAGTGCGTTCCCACAGAGAGAGCCTCCTCAGGGTGCCGTCAGCCAGACAATGCCAGCTGGCGACCCCCAGGGGGACAGCCTTCTCTGTGGTTGCACCCATCCTGTGGAACCAACTTCCCTTGGAGCTCCGGTTGGCCCCTGACCTGCACTCTTTCCGTTGTGACTTGAAAATGTTTTTATTCCATCAAGCCGGCCTGGATTGACGGATTTTATGCTTTTAATGGTTTTAACTCAAATTTTATTCTAAAGTTATTGTTATGGGATTGTTAGATTAATTCATTTTTAACTTTTGTATGTCAGTTGTTTTATTGTTGTAAGCTGCCCTGAGTCCTGTGGGAAATAGGGCGGCATATAAATCCCATAATTAATAAATAAATAAATAAATAAATAAATAAATAAATAAATAAATAAATAAGAAATTGAGAAAACATGCATCATACAGAATGCAATAAAATTAAATGTATCTCTAGATAGGACATGAATAAAACAGATTTTGATAGGAGCATTAGTATCTTGTCTCTGGGAAAAGAAAGTAGATTGACATTTGAAATTTTACTAATATTATCTGTAACAAAAATCTATTTATTTTCCCCTGAAACATTTTTACAAGTTGTTTTATTATTTATCAATACCTAATTGACCCAGCTTAGTAGTGGGAAGCAATAGAATAGCTGTAGCTGGAAAATACTATACAGGAAACATATTAATATTTATCGATGATATAGTATACCGCCCAGACCCCCTCTTCAAGGAAGATAGGCATTTAAGAAATATGAAGTATAAATAAATAAAATTATACAGCTTTTCTATTGAGAAACACTATGCTACATGAGTTTACTGTCTAGCTCTGCTTCATTTAGATATGTGTGGATTGTAAATGGAGACATCTGTGTTTCTGTATTGATGAAGAACAGGTTATAGAAACCATACTCCTATAACATCAAAAACGCCACATGATAAATACAAATGTATGGAATCCAAATGCCAGGTGTAGGTTACTATAGCTATTTTCTTACTGGAAATGTCATTATTCTTATTTTTTTTTCCTACAGTGGAATATTGTTTTTAGGAAGTGTATTACTGACACAATGATTTTTTTTTGTTCTAAATTTATTACACTCTTTTTAAGACTCCAGATTTACTATCAGATGACTGAAAACTATTCTTCTGACAGTTATGTTTCAACACTTGTGTCTCCAAATAGAAGATCTTACTGTATGCCATCTGTTGAGCTAATATGAAGTATTTCAGTGGTTTAGCAATTTTTATGTAATTTTAAATTTGGCACAGCATACTAGTAGGCAATATTTGCCTGTGGGCCAATTTTTTTGCACCTGAGAGAATGAGTACTTAAGTAACAGATCATATATGTGCAAAATGGCTTGAGTGGATGGCAGCTGTTGGAATGAAAATGGACTGTGCTTCTGTTCTATATATTTTGTTATGATTATTGGAAATATTTGGCAGCTAAATGCACCCCATTCTTACAGCTGGCATGATTATTTGAGGAACAGGTTTCAGTGAAGAAAGCTTTTTAAAACTTCAGGGGATACTGGAGTTCTGGTTCTTATGTTTAAATTTATGTATGAGGGTATAAATAATGTATGTTTGTGTGGGTGGGTGGAATAGGTACATATTTAAGAATTTTATACACAAGCAAACCAAAACAAATTTTCTACAATAGACTAAAATATTTAGTAAATTGTTTATATATTTGAACAAATAATCATTAGTACTATGCGTATTCTGTTAGTTTAATGTGCAAGCATTTTTGATATGTATACTAGACATACAGAGTTGGGATTTTTTACTGCAAAGTGTTGATTAGTTTGGGCTACGCTACGGTATTGTAAAGCATTATCACAAACATGGAGATAGGCACTAACTTGGATGGCTTTAACAGGGGAAAGGATAAATTCAGAGGACAGATCTAGGGCAATTGGTTTTGAAGGCTCAATGTTAGTTCTGGAACGTAGGCAGCGTGCCTCCAAATAGCAGTTGCAGGGGAACAGCATGCAGGGGAGGGGGGGGTGTTTGTTAAGATTGCATCTGTTGAGGAGAAAGTAAGAACTTGCAATGCAAAATACCAATTGTTTAATCTGCTTAAGAAAACAGTAGAAAAAGAAAAATACTAGAATGCAAATATAAACGCATTTGCCACACCAAGAAGTTCTAGCTTCTTTTAGTGGAACCAACTTAACACAAAGTACATTTCATTCAGCAGGTCCTTTGAAATGTCGAAGTAATATATTGTGCAGTTTTGCATTTTATTTAGTTTCACTTGCCAAGTTATTCTAGCTCCCAGTCACTAATACATATATAGTGTACATCTTGGCATAAAAGTATGCATCTAATGAAATGTATATACCAGTAGGTATGTGGACACTGGATTCTAAGAATTCCAGGTCCAACGTACCAAGTTGAGGAAGGTTGGCTTATATATTATAAAATCCACGATTTTTTTTTTTAAAGCTGGCTCTATGATTCTTGCTTTGTATAAGCGTAATAGGTAGAGACATTCAGATTTTTAGAATCCGAAAACTTCCATTATTTTAAAACTTCGCCGAATAACAGCGCTAGGAAATACCCCGCCTTTCCTGGTCTACGATCGCTTAGAGCACAGCAACGGCAAGGAGCGCTGCCGTGCAGCCCCCGCGGCCGCCCTACCAGGCTGGGATTGTGCAACGGCGACCGGGGTTAACTGTTGCCGCCGGACCCCACGAGCTGCTCCGAAGCGTGCAGCCGTTGTTGTCATGGAGACAGGAATAACGAACTCCAGACTGCAGCACGCAACGCGGGCAGCCGAAAGAAGGGAATGGCAAGGTCGAGCCTACAAGGACAAGTGCCAAAAGCGAATCGTGGCCGGTGAGTGTCATCGCGGCGACAGCAGAAAGCTGGCCACGGGAGACGGGATACATCCCTCAGGCAGTGGCAAGCTAAGCATTAGAGCCCGGCTCCTGGCTAGTAGAGATTGACAGGGGAAGCCCAGGGCCCGCCGGAATTGGAGAGCGGCGCTCACGTGACTGTTGTGGCGGGAAGTGAGAGAAACCCGCACGTGTTCCTAAACAGGAGCCCGGCTGGGTGGGACTTGTACGCGCTCTTACAGCTCCGCCGTAATTCCTCTTTTGCTTCCTCTATTGGCCGAGATCCAAGATGCTCGAACTTATTAGATTGTTTCTTCCCGGGAGGCGGAGTCGAATTCTTTTTAGACTGTGGTTCCGGAATTCGATCGAACTCCTTGTGTCCTTATCTTGTCATCAGGGGTGTCATTAGAATACGGTCAAAAAAATAAAAATGGCGGCCGTGACTCGGGGTTTAATATATACCGAAGTTTATTCAGTACGCCTAGACTTTAGATCGCGCATCGAAGTTCTAGTGCAGGAATGAAGGGATTTAGATTTTGTAAGGGAAACCAGCGATTGCAAAAGGATAACAGTAAATGATCTCTGTACCTTTGTTTTACAAAATTGGAAGTTTTTGTACTTCATAATAGTTTACTGTAAATTTGTATTAATCCCATTAAAGTGATTTCTAACTAGTGAGAATATGTGTATAATGCTGTGTATTGAAAAGTTAACAATCACCAAAATCAAATTGAATTGGACTTGAAACACTGTCAGATACTTCCTACTATATTACACATCTGTCCGGTTAATTTTTACTACACCCTAGCCCATTACAGGTTTTTATTTTTCTTTGAATAATTAATTATAAATAGTCTTTCAGACTACATGCATGAAAATATGGCCATGGGAATTTTGTCATCAGTTGATATTTTTTTTTAATTTTACCATTTTTGTAAACATTTTTTTAAAAAACCAAGCATATTGATGCAGAAAGGGCATTTAATTTGTAACACTTTTAAGATACTCTAGTTTCCATAGTAACTGCACATTGAAACTTAGTTTAATTGTTCCTTAGTTTAACAGTTTAATTTTATGTTTGAAAACTCCCCACATTGCTACATTCTTAATTATTAGCAGAAAATAAAAAATAAAAGTAATTAGATATACTGAAGTAATATACTTAAGCAAAATTATTTTATATACTTTTTCTTTTATTGCTTAAAAATAGAGGACAAAATAGTTAAAATATAATGACAAACTGACAATTTAAAGCAAAACATTTAATTAAACATTTACTCTAATTAAAAGCAAAACATTTGGTAAAAATGGTCTAACACAAGGTGAGAATGCATTTTAAAAATGCTCTGTTTTATCATGTTTTGTTAGGCATGTTTTATTTTTAATTCTGTTTTATCAAATATAAGTACAATCCCATTTTCTGATAAAATGCTGAAATATTTTACCTGCTATATTTAAATACCATAAATGTAAAAGAGATGCTTATTTTCTGATTGGTCCTTCGTTGCATGACCAAAAAGCACCAAAATCTAAAACACAAACGTGTGAACTATGCAAATCAGTTTATATGTCTGTAGAAAGGAATAGCATGCTTAATACGTGGTTAGGCCAACTAACATGGGTGGATGTTTAATCAGTAAACAGCAGACCAGTGGGTTAATAGATTTTCTGTTTTCTCTACAAGTTTTGTTAGACATTCAGATTTATTGAAGTGTCAATCAGCTCTTATGTTAACAAGAGCCGTCATAGAACAAAGCTTAATTTAGTAATTCAAGCCAGATTGCCTTTATTTATTTATTAAATTTCTTTCTTACTGATGCAGTTACTCTGCGTGGCTTACAATGTGATAAAAAGTTTAAAAAAATACTACAAACAACTAAAATTAGAATAATTAAATAGAAAAGCTAAAAACCAAAATGTGTAGTCTGGGGTCAAGATCTTCTCTACCCAGCCATCCCCAACATAGCAGGCTCTTATCAGGACCCCAAGCCAAGCAACCTAGAGTAAGATAGATGCAATGGAAAAAGCAATAACTGAAGGAATATATAAATCCAGCATTACACTGTTGTTAGGACCATACAGCAGAAGCATCTGAAAATAATTTGAAAGGGCTATTACATACATCTCTCAGCCTTCATTGCCAGAACATACTCTTGAAAAGCCTTATAAATGAATATGCTCCATACCAATCATTTTTAATATCCTTCCAACCCAGGGGGAATTCAGACCAATCACTTGGTTGAACTTTGAATTATTTCCCCAACTGATTACAGAGGGGAAAAGTAGAAGACAGGACAAAATGGAAATGAAGGAATATAAGCATGTCTCCATCAGTTCTAAGTGCAGCTAACAGATTATTGTAATATGATGGAGGACAGTACTTAACTGCAACATGATTACTTTGTTAACAATTTCATCTTAGTGTTTTTATAACTTTGCTTCTGGTTACCGGTAATTCTAGATGTTCTAAAGCCGTTTTTCTAAATCAACCATTTGGGCCTTATCTAGAGTCATGTGAAAAGGTCCATTCACTCTGAATTATATGGTTTTATGTATCAGGACATAGTAAAAATAATATGTAATTTGCAGTTCTTAAAATTAGGTAAATACAACATCAAATGAACAATAGTGCACGACATATTACATCATGTCATTTATTTTACAAAAAGAAAGCCAAAATGGAGACGCCATGTATACAAACTAAGTACACCCTTACTGCTTCCATAGGTAGGAAGAGGCTAAGTAACAGCCAAGTGCTGCTAATCAAGGCCCTTTGATCATTAGTAAAAGCTGAAGTTTTAGGAGTGTGCTGGTCTCCAACATTGGGGAGTATGTTAACACAATCCCAAAGAGGAAAGATATCAGCATTGATCTTAGAGAAGCAATTGTTGCTGCCCATCAATCTAGGAAGGATTATAAAACCATTTCTAAACAATTTGAAGTCCATCTTACAGTGAGGAAGATTATTCACAAGTAAAAAATATTCAAAACAGTTTCAGTCTTCTCAGGAATGGATGTCCCATCAAATTTATCACAAGGGCAGACCATGCAATGCTCAGAGAAATTGCAAAAAATCCAAGAGTTGCATCTCAGATTCTACAGGCCTCAGCACATTAAATGTTAAATTTATGACAGTACAATTAGAAAAAGACTAAACAAGTATAGTTTGTTTGGAAGTTTTACCAGGATAGAGCCTCTTTTCTCTAAAAAATACATAGCAGCATGGCTTAGGTTTGCAAAGTTGCACCTGAATAAATCAGAAGACTTCTAAAATATTGTCATTTGGACAGATGAGACCAGTGGAGATGTTTGGCCATATTACATAGTGCATATTTGGGAAAACCAAACAAGCATATCAGCACAAACATGCCAAACATATCAGCCCCAATTTGGGCTTGCTTTGCAACTACAGGAGCTGGTCACCTTGCAGGCTTTGAGTTGACCAAGAACTCCTTTGTATAACCGAAGTATTCTAGAGACAAATGTAAGGCCATCCATTTGACAGCTAAAGCTCAGCCTACATTAGGTCATGCAACAGGACAATGACCCCAAGCACACCAGCGAGTCTACAGCAGAATGGCTGAAAAAGAAAAGAATAAATGTTCTGTCATGCCCCTGTCAAAGCGTGATTCCACGGAGGAAGATGAACTGGAATTTTTCATTAATGGAATAAGTATGACTGACACAGTATGATGAATTACTGTATTTGTTTATATCTTTATTTCTTTCTTTTTAAAAGATAGATTGCAAAAAGCTATGAATAACAATGACTGATGCACAGTTATTTTCTTCCTGTTCCAAGGAAAACAGTAAAACCCCCGAAGGTATTTGGGTTTTTTTAAGTTATATAACCTGGCATTTTCTAAAACACATTTACTGTAAAAAGTTTCTTTTGATACATTTGTATACCTTCCATATTTATCTTTCGGACTTGTCTTTTGAGAGCATTATTTCTAATTTAGTTTTCCTGTTTATTGACTTTTTCTATAATCTCTGCCTGGTATTAAATCAAACCCCACTAACTAAATGGATCCCTCCATACCACACTGGGAAAGTCAAGGAATCTTTCAGAAGGGACAAATTAGAAATTACATTTTGTGGGCAGATGTAGTCAATACATTGATCAGCAAATGAATGGTACTGACATTATTCCCTAGATAATTTAGCACCATTGCTTGCATGAACCTTGCAGTTATAATTTTGTCTTATAATATGTGACCAAATTTTGGGATGAACATGCTTAACTGGCATGTATGATCATAGCCTTTCCAATCTGGGTGCCCTTTGGATGTGTGGACTTCAATTCACATAATTTGGTAGTCAGTCTTATTTACTGCTAACTATTCCCTAACTCCACCCTCAAGTTGGGAAAGGCTAGTATTCATAGTATATGAATATGTATATTTAGATAGGAAACTGAAGTTAATGATAGCCAGAGGCTATAATTTTGATTAAAATGAAAAATGGGGAGGAAAGTTTTTATTGTCTTGTACATCACGGCCTTAATTCAAATCCTGAACTTCAATTGCTTTTAGCTACAGAAGGTAGTTGCTTGGTAGAGAGATGGGTGGCATACACATTTAATACATAAAATAAAATAAAATAAAATAAAGCATTGGACTGGAGAATTAAACTTTTAAAATATATATAAAATAAATATTGTTAAGAGCTTATGGCTGAAATCCTTCATGGGGCAATTTCTATGAAATTAGCCATGGAATAAATGGGGTTGTGTATATAAGGGAGAAATACCATACATATTAAGTCAACATAGTTTGTTAAACAATAGTAATAATAAATAGGTTTACACATAGCTAAACCATAAGTGAGTCTGCACATCCATCATTGAAACCCAAAAAAGTGACTGTACTTTAGCATTATGAATGCAAGCAGAATCTCTAAAAGTAGAACCATGTAATTCGACCTGTAGATGTCATAAATGCATTCAATGATGAACAATGTTTAAGTATAATTATTCTGGGTTTTTGGTTTTTTTTTAGATATAAATGAAAGTATTTCAGTAGGCATTCCCAGTAAACAGCGTAGTTGTGCTGCTGTAAATACTCCAGCTGCATGTGTTAATAAAGCCATTAATCAAATACAAGATTTAGAAGTGAAATTGGAAGAATCTTTTCTGAAGGTAATATTTATTTGTATTGTTTTATTTACTATATCCATTAAAAATTGACAGTGGATGTCAGAATAGCTAGACTAAAAGATTTTCTGCAGCAACATAGGAAGAGGAAGGAATATTAGGTATGTTTACTGCCTTGAATTATTTGCAGCAATAATTAGGCATGATATAAATAAATGCATCAGAATATGGACATTTCAGGTTTTCCTGGAAATATTTCATAGCTACAACACTGTTTTCAAAGAGGCTCTTTGCTGTCAATGAATCACTTAAAGGAGAATGTTCAAAAATAGCTTGACATTTATACATGTCAGATATCATGGTCTCAAGCAAGGCTCTAAAGATAAATATTAATACTTCATAAATTATATGGTCACACAGACTCTGTATTGGGGCCTCAATTGGGGTATGGCATTTTGGATGTGACCAGTGGAGTAGATAACATCCCCTGTGCACACTTTTCTCCCACCTTCTCCATCTAGGGCAGTTTTATTTGATTTTTTTCAATAAATCTTGTTAGGGAAGGCTATGAGAATCTTTACTTCAGTTGACTTGGCTACTAAGAGCTTGTTAAAATGATTATGACAAAAAAATTATCCAATATAGTGTCCTGTAGATATGTCAGATTATACATCATATGCAGCCGTGTCTTAAAGGCTTCTTAGAAGGCCAAAAGGCTAGGTGTTGATCCCATCTCGAGGGTGGGGAATATGATGTTCCAGAGCAGTGGTCACCAACTGGTGGTCCACAAGAAAATTTTGGTGGTCCACAAAAAAGTTATTTGCATTTTTTATATTGCACTAAACCATAGCTGTCAAGTTTCCTGGATTGACTGGGAAATCCTCTTTTCTGGCCCTGGCCCTTATTTTTTTAAAATTTCCCGTATTTTCTCTGACTCTGAGGCACTCCCCCACATGCGCGCACGCATGCACACACACTATTCTGAGCGGAGTGGGGGATTCCCGAAGCCAGATCAACGGAGCTCGCTGACAGGAAGGGGAGAGGGGAGGATTTCCTCCCCTTCTTCCCCTTCCTCCCAACGCGCTCCATTGAGATCACCTGGGCTTCGGCAGTCCTCCCACAACAGAGCGTGCTGGGGTCTGATGAGGAAGGGGGGGAAATCCTCCCTCCCCTCCTTCCTCCCCAGACCCCAGCGCATTCTGTTGAGATCACCTGGGCTCCGTTGAGATCA
>JANHFR010005783.1:0-18753 GCA_032468015.1 Mimophis mahfalensis
AAAAGAACAGAAAAGAACAGAAAAGAAAAGAAAAGAAAAGAAAAGAAAAGAAAAGAAAAGAAAAGAAAACCCGGGCTACACTGGGTAATCAGCTAGTATTTTCATAAATGACTTAGATGAGGGAATAGAATGGAAATTTACCAAATTTGCAGATGATACTAAGCTGGCAGGAATAGCTAACACCCTAGAACAGTGATGGCGAACCTTTTTCAGCTCTTGTGCCAAAAATGCATGCGCACGCTGTTGCATGTGCTCGTGTGCCCCGCCCCCACACATGCGACCACCATCCCCGCACTTGCACATGTGATTGTTTCAAACACTGACCTGCTTTGGTGTTTTAAACTCAGCTGATTGGTGGGCAAGCATTTTTCAGGCTTTGGGGATCTGGCACGCTATCCCAGAAAAGCACTTGCCCGCCAATCAGCTGAGTTTAAAACACCAAACTGTTTGGCGTTTTAAACTCAGATGATTGGTGGGCAAGCGCTTTTCTGGCTCTGGGATTGTGCGTGCTATCCCCTCTCCCCCTGTGTGTGCAAGTGCTTTTCCGGCTCTTTTCCGCACATGCGATCCCCAGATTGATTGATTGATTGATTTAATTTATATACTGTCCTTCTCCATGAGGACTCAGGGTGGTTTACAGAGCCGGAAAATGCTTGCACCCCAATCAGCTGAGTTTGAAACACCAAACAGCTCAGTGTTTTAAATTCAGCTGACTGGCATGCAAGCATTTTTCTGGCTCTGGGGATCACTTGTGCATGTGTGTGTGTGTGTGGGAGAGCGGATAGCGCACACATGGGGGCGGGGGAGCGTGGTGGAGCCGCGAGAGCTGGCATGCCAGGCAAGATGGCTCCACGTGCCACTTTGCCATCACTGCCCTAGAAGATAGCCTCAAGATCCAGATGGATCTTGACAGACTTGAACACTTGGCCTTGTCTAACAAAATGCAGTTCAACACAGAGAAAAGCAAAGTTTTACACTTAGGCAAGAAAAACCAAAAGTACACGTATAGAGTGGGTGAAACCAGGCTTAATAGCAGTAACTGTGAGAGGGATCTTGGAGCCTTAGTAGGCAACCAGCTAAATACAGTGTGCAGCAGCAGCGAAAAAACCAATGTAATCCTAAATTGCATTAACAGAGGGAAACAATCAATATCAAGTGAATTACTAATACCTTAGTAAGACCACACCCAGGGTACTGCATCCAGTTTTGGTCACCACACCATAAAAAAGATGTTGAGATTCTAAAAAAGTGCAGAGAAGATTAACCAAGATGATTAGGGCACTGCAGACTAAAACATATGAAGAACAGTTACAGGAATTGGCTAGTCTGGTGAAGAGAAGGACCAGGGGAGACATGATAGCAGTGTTCCAATATTTGAGGGGCTGTCACATAGAGGAAAGGGTCAGGCTATTTTCTAAAGCACCTGTAGGCCAGACCAGACAAAGAATAATGGGTGGAAACTGATCAAGGAGAGATTCAACCTAGAAATAAGGAGAAATTTTCTGACCGTGAGAACCATCAACCAACGGAACAGCTTGCCTTTGGAAGTTGTGGGAACTTCATCACTGGAGGCTTTCAAGAAGAGACTGGACTGCCATCTGGTCAGAAATGGTGTAGGATCTCCTGCTTGGGCAGGGGGTTGGACTAGATGACCTTCCCACTCTGTTAATCTGTAATCTGGCGAATTCTCCTTCTCCATAATTACCCAAAGGCTAGATAGCGTATTTATGAAATAGTGTGAAATAGGGATTGGATTTAATGACCTAAATGGCTCTTTACAGTTCTCTTTAATTCTACAAATTTAATGGAATTTAGTAAATGTAAATAGAATTGCAATCCTGCATAGTAGGATTCTTAAAATAAAACTGCCTCAAACTGATGCATATTTTCAAAAACTGAATTCAGAGCTGAAAAATTAACTATGGGCCAGTCACTCCTTCAGACCAACCAACCTCACAGGGTTGTTGTAAGAAAACCAGGAGGAATAAGTGTTGGATATATTCACTGCCTTGTGTTATTAAAATAATAAAATAATAAAGGTGAGATACAAATAAAAATAAAATAACAAATTGTATCATTTCTTGTTATTCAGAAATTATAGCGTATTTTCTGGTTCTAGGGAGAAGGTCCGGTCGAAACACCGAATCAATAATCATTCCTGTAATTATAAAAAAAGCTTTTTGGTAACGTTTGAAGAAATACAATACAGTACAAAACTGCCCGAAGATGCATGCATTTCGCTATGCTCATGCATCCGTAATTTGTCCTAACTCTTTCGCCATCGTCTTGAGGAAGTAATGGCTGCGCAATGGCTTCTGGGAGTTGTAGTGCTCTTCCTGTAACCTGTCCTGTAGATTCCCAATGCAACAGACTAGCGTGGGAACTACTGCTAGTTTAGGCTTGTGTTCTACGCTAAAATGGCGGCTCCCTTAGTGTTGGTGGTTTTGGTGGCGGTAACGGTTCGGGCCGCTTTATTCCGCTCCAGCCTGGCCGGGCTCATCTCTGAGAGGGTGGAGGTGGCGTCTCCTTTAAATGCCTGGAAACGAGGTGAGGCCTACGGATGGAGACGGGGGTGGGGATGGGTGGTCCTCAAAGGGCATCTGCAAGGAGCTGGACGCCTGGAAGTGCTGAGCCTTCGTGGGGCGTCGCTCTCCCCCACCCGCCGCCCCCGCAAGCCTTGCAGTGGTCGTGACCGAGCGGGTTTTTACCTTGGGAACGATATATTGGTGTCAAGAACGCTTTGGTTGCGTTGGCACGGTGTATTCTAACCTATTGAGTTCCTGTTTTTCTTAGGACTAAGCCTCGAGCCTTGCAATCTCAGGCTTGAGTCTAAGGAAGGGTTAAATAGACATAGGGAAGGAAGAAGGAAAGGAGCAGGAATTTGGGGAGTTTCTTTGTAAGGAGCTTTGTTTTTCCAACGGCTTTGTCCAATAAATCATCTTGCCTTTGTAATTTTTAGTCTGAGATGTGAAAAAGCTCCAGAATTTCAACAAGTCATACATACATCCCAAAGGCTTGGGTTCATATAACATGCTAAAAACAATTGCTACCCACCTGCCTTCCATTGAGGACCTGTATACTGCAGAGTCAAAAAGAGGGCTGTGAAAATATCTACAGGCTCCCCACATCCTGGACATAAATTGTTTCAACTTCTACCCTCAAAACGACACCATAGGTCACTGCACACCAGAACAACTAGACACAAGGAGAGTTTTTTCCCTGAATGCCATCACTCTGCTAAGCAACTAATTCCCACAACACTGTCAAATTATTTACTAAGACCGTATTACTCTCATTCTTCCTAGTACCTATCTCTTTCCACTTATGACTGTAACCGTGTTGCTTGTATCTTTACGATATATATTGTTTTATTTGTTCCTAGTATGATTTGATTGCTTATTAGTAACCTATGACTATCACTAAGTGTTGTATCCTATGATTCTTGATGAATGTATGTTTTTTCTTCTTTTTATGTACACTGAGAACATATGCACCAAAGACAAATTCCTTGTGTGTCCAATCACACTTGGCCAATAAAGTATTCTATTCTATTCTATTCTATTCTATTCTATTCTATTCTATTCTATTCTATTCTATTCTATTCTATTTGTAAGTAAATTACGCTTTAGATCCAAAGTATCATGGATAGGCTGTCTTCTAGATGAGTTTCTTTTATTTCTACAAGTTAAAGTACGGACATTCATCTAGCAATTTTGTAAGAAACTTAATAACCAAATTCTATAGAAAGTGAACAAGCTTATATTCTGTCTACCTTTGGACATACTAATTTGTTCATGATAATGCCCAGAAGTCTGTGCAGTTCAGAGTGTTGCAGTTTAAGAAGGATGTTGATAAACAAGAACTTATTTTCTATTTTCCAGTGGTTGAAGGACTAGCCTTACTTGATTTGGGTGTATCTCCATATTCTGGAGATATCTTTCATGAAGTAAGTATATAACGGTACAATTTTTGTTGTCAACTGCTTTGATATTGTTACTTCTCTGTAACTTGCTTTTTATAGTAAAGATGAGAATATAATGTAAAAGAATCTATAGGGCTTAATAAAATTATAGTATCTCAAATGTCTTTTCACTTGAGCTGCTGAGTGCATAGGTGGACACACCAATGCAATTCATGAGAATGTTTATTTTTAAATTTTTTGATAATAGAAATAACTCAAAACCAGCATCTCAAGTTATTTGTTAAGGTCTATTATTTCCTGATTTGGGAATATTTTTACAAAATGAAAAAAATATGTAAAATATTAGTTAAAATTAAATAAATAGATATAATTTTACAGTGCAGATAGTGAGTACAGCAAGTAAAAATGTATCTTATGTTCTTGGCATAAGGAGGAAAAGAACAGGTCTTTCCCTCAGGAACCTGCTTACCACATGTATAATTAATAAAGTATTTTTAAAATACCAAATTTTATCTTATATTTCAGTAGTGTAAGGTTTGGCAGTGAGCTTAAATCAACAATAGGTCAAAAGAAGAGCTTAAGTGGAGGCTTGAAAAAGAAACAGTGCTTATTTTGATGAAAGCAAAAGGCTGGGTAGACCATTCCATGAACATACAGACAAGATGCATGTAAGGAAGGCCACCCCTTGGGGAAGGTTTGGCGTCCTTTTATACCTTCAGAGACACCAGCTTAGTACCCAGTTCTGGCCCCCTGGCCCATGCCTTCCTTGTAGCCCTGCACTGGCTGTGCAGCAAGGAACAGGGAGCTGGGTGCTTAGCAACACAGGTATTTGCTTGGTGTAACCCTGCCAGACTATGACATATTCCATTCCAGGCCCTGAGTTATACAAAAAAACCAGGATAACAGAAGTTAGATCACTGCTAGAAGCAATTCTAATTCTTACAAGATCAAAGCAATTCTTATAGAAGTGAAATAGCAAGTTACTATTATGTCCCTTCATTCTACCTATTCTACAATTATGTCCCTTCATTAGCCAAAAGATTCATAGATATTTTGTCAGAGTGTTTTAGGAAACTTGGTGGGTTATTGGTTATGCCACCAGTGTTGCAGGCAAACTGCCCACAGCCAGGAGTTTGATCCTGACAAGACTCAAAGTTGACGCAGCCTTCCATTCTTCTGAGGTCAGTAAAATCACAGCCCATATTGTTGGAGGCAATATGCAAAATAATGCTTCTACGTTATAAACTGCCCAGAGAGCACTGTAAAGCACTATGGGGCTCCATATAAACCTAAATCCTATTGCTATTATTATGCATAAAGAAAAAGTGGAATTAATATGACATCTAAAGTGTTTTGCTTGGAAGTGTCACCCTCCAGCTCCATTTATCATAAACAGCCATTAGTAGAGTTTCATACTATGAGTCATTGTCACTGCAACTTTAATTCTGTAGTTTTTACTTTAACAAGTATAATAGCACAGCTGTTAAAATATTAACATTATACAAAAATAAGATTTTTCCCTTTATGAGACTGAAATGATCAAAACTAAAAATATGGTAAGCAATCGTTTTTTGCAGACTTATGCATACAATTTTTGTATGCCATAGTACAAACTACCATATAAGATGCACCTAGCTTTTGGGGAGGAAAACAAGAAAAAAAAAATCTGCCTCTGCCTCCCAGCAATTTGCCTCCTTGCAGCAAACAGCAAATAGGCTGGTCAGCTTCAGCATAGCCTGATTAGCAGAAGCAGTTGATTGTTGGTTGTATTGGACTCCCAACGATCAGCTGTTTCAGGCTACAGGGACTGCCATTGCCTATTGCCACCTCCACAGGCCCCATTTTTGATTTCTGCATCCCATTTTTGGCCTCCGCGTGCCCCATTTTTGGCCCGTTCTGGGTGGTGGGGTTCAGAATAGGTGGAAAGTGGGGCACACGGAGGGCGAAAATGGGATGTGGAGGCAGCAAGAGGCGACTGCAGTCCCTGCTGCTTGAAACAGCTGATTGTTGGGAGGTTGATCCAGACAGTCAGCTGCTTGTGTTTGTGCTGGCAGGTGAGCAGGGCTTCGGCAACATTCGCTCTATAAGATGCACAGACATTTTCACCCACTTTTGGGGGTGGAAAAAGTGCATCTTACGCTCCCAAAAAATATGGTAAGTTCGTGCCCTTAAATAACAAATTCTGGGTTGTGACTACAGGTAGCCCTGGATGTATGACCACAATTGAGCCCAAACATTCCGTTGCTAAGCAAGGCAGTTGTTAAGTGAGCTTTGCCCCATTTTACAAGGTTTTTTTGCCACAGATGTTAAGTGAATCACTGCAGTTGTTAAGTAATCATGCAGTCATTAACCAAATCTAACTTCCCCCCCATTGACTTCGCTTGTTGAAAGCTGGCTAGGAAGGTTAGAGATGATGATCCCATGATCCTGGGACAGTGCAACTGTCACAAGTACATGCCAGTTGCCAGCTGAATTTTCATCATGCCTGAATTTTGATCATGCAGCCAGGGGGGTAATGCAGTGGTCGTAAGTGTGAAAACTGGTCATAAGTTAATTTTTCAGTGCTGTTGTAGCTTCAGACAATCACTAAACGAATAGTTATAAGTTGAGGACTACCTGTATTGGCCTGTCCCACTTCAGTATTTTTTCTGCTTCATCAGTCTTATATTATAAGCTTTGATCTAAAGACAAGTTGTTTACGATATTTTTTTTTCTTCCTAGACACCATTTATAATATACCTCTTTCATTTCCTGATTGATTATGCTGAACTAGTATTTATGGTATGTAATTTTCAACCATCAATTAATTGGCTCTCCTTTTAGAATTTATTATTGGATTTCTTCTGCATATATAACACACCTTTTAACTTAAGATATACCCTTTTTAAAAGACCTGAGTCTGAGTCTGGCTGAAAGTCTAGGCACACGTAATAAGTAAATATAATTCATTGTACTCATTAGGATCTTATGGAACTTAGTAGGATTCTTGAAAAAACATGTCTAGGATAACCTTGATATTTTATGTGCATTTTTAAAACAAACATACATGTACAGCAGCATTGTTCATCTTCATGACCTCTGAGTACCTTTCCATATTTCCAGAAATTTTTGATAGGACACCACATCTGGAGTGAAAAAATCTGGATGACACATAGTTGGCAACAGAGAGATATAGGCCAAATTTTCTGTCTCTCTTTGCTGTACTGTTGTGGTTGCCCAGATCTGTAGCTTTATACTCTTGCTTTTATCTGGTGGTTGACCAGTTGTTTGCAGCCCAGATCTGTTAACCCTGGTTTCATTCAGGGTAAGCTGTCCTACTGCTGAATAATTATCCAAGGCATTGAAACTTGTTTAAGAAGCGGTAGTATAATTTCTTGACATTTACTGCAAATCTTCTTCCCAAAGTATTTTTTGATAATACTGAATATCCCAGAGTACATTAACTAAATAATCTATTGAATCATGTATGTAAAAACAAGTTTCACAGTTGTTTGTATTGAGATCAGGACATCTCAAAGTTTATATATGGTACATTATCACCCATTCGTAACTATCAAAAATATAAATCACTTAGCCATAGGGATGTGTATAAAAATCCATTGCTGGCAAGTTGGAAATACTATAAATCCACTACCAGCAATAATTTCTGTGACAAAGGATTTTTGATGCCTAATCAAAATAAGACAGTTCCTTGATGCCAACTTGTGAAATTTATTCTATCCATGGTTCCCCTGCTTTAATCCACATAGCCAGGGCATTAATTACAGTATTTAGTAATAAGAACTAATTTGTTCAGATAGTCCTGTTACTAATTTAGAAAATCACTTTTTTAATCACTAAAATTATAACTTTGCATTAAGAAAATAACCTGTGTTTTGATATTCTTTTGATTTGATTTCCCTTCAGTTTACAGATATTTTGACGGCTATAGCCCTTTATTTAGCTATTCAGGATTACAACAAAGTTTTGGTGAGTAGATAATTGCCAACTTTTATTTATATTACTTTCGGTGCATTTTCTTCTGTTATCTACTTCCCAGCTTTCTAAATACAGCCATGTTTTTTTCCATATTGTTTATTTGGGCTGAGAATCCTGGGAGTTGTCAGGAGAGGTTTGGAGAGTATCCAGCTGAGGAAGGCTGGTCTGCTCAGACACCTGGACTTGGAAGTGCCTTGCAGGAAGCTGGATTCTATTCAACATGCTCCTTTGAATGATTTCAGGTCGTGTCAGTTGTTGGTAGAGCTGCTGTCAATCCATGTTGAACATCTAGCACTTCTAGTTTTAGATTGATTCAGGATCTTCCCCAAACCTCAAAATGTTAACATTTTCCTGCAGTTGAAGAGGGGATTGCTGTTTTGGGGGTAGGAATAGCAACATAAGAAGCGTGCCTCCATGGCAACGATGGGGCTGATGCTAGCCCTGCCAAATCTTATAGGATGGGCAGAATATACACGATTATATTTAAAGGCTAGGGTACATGCTTAAATCAAGAACAAGGAATGGACTAGGGTTTTTTTGTTTATTCTTGCAGAGGACAACTAATGTGTCTTCAAGATTAATTAATTCTTACCAAAACCTTTAAATATAATTAAGCAAATTCTGCCCATTCCATAAGATCTGGCAGGGTTAGCATGTTCTGGGTCCCATCAGTGCCAAGGAGGCATGCTTACGTTGCTATTCCTATCCTCTGAAATATCATTCCCCCCTTTCACCTTCGGGAAAATATTAAAATTTGGGGTGGTGGTGGTGGCAGATCCTTGATCATTTGTAAACCCATTTGAATGTCAGTCTTCAACCTTTCTTTTGTTATTATATCTTATATTTTATAACGTTTCTAAATGTTACTGGACGGTGCTCAGAGTCATTGCCAATTAGATTGGTGTTACAATTTAGATAACAAACAATAACGAATTAATGATGAGTATAATCCATTAACAGTCATGAGTATGCTTCTTAATAATAGCTGGCAGCTCCCTTTTCCTCAGCTGTATTGTTTGTCTGTGCCTTCTAGTCCTACCAACTGGAGAAAACTGGTGAAGTAACCCACAACTTGTTTTAGGATGATTTTGTACATTTAGCTGCAGACAAAAGTTTCAGAGAATGTGTTAGGAACACATTATGCATGATCACAAGCAGAGGACAAAATATTACAAGCCAGCAGCTTGTTGAAATACATGTTAGGCATTGTGTTGAAGATAGCTGGCATGATTAAGTTATCCTGTTGTGAACTGAATATGCTGCACTTTGCTATATATTGCATCTTGTCAATACAAAGGAATCAGGGCTTATGTAGTCAAGTACACCAGTCAAGCTGGTGTAAATGTTGAATTTATAAACCTGGATAATAATCCAGGGAGATTTTTTTCCCCCAGGAATCATCATAAAAATGGGCAGAATTGCTAAACAAATACATTTCTTTTACTTGCACATTTTTTTTTTGTATTCAGTTTAAAAAGCAAAAACTGCTAATAGAATTGGATAAATATGCATCTGATGCTGCAGAGCTTATCCGGACTCCTATGGAAATGTACTACGTTCCTCTCAAAGTAGCACTGTTGTAAGTATTGCTTTTCAATAGAGATTGGAAACCAGTTAGGTTATCTTCCTTATGTAGAGAGCATCGGAACGTTTACCTTGTCTTTGAAGACACTGTGCCTCTTATTTTGCTTTTTCAGAAGTCTATGACTTTGAGTGATTGAGGGCTGCTTCTTGGCTCAGGATTTGAGATTTGTTTAAATTAGAGTTATACCCCAAATAAGAAAACCAGTTTAGTGAAGTGGTTAAGGCATCAAGCTAGAAAATGGGAGATTGTGTTCTACTGCTGTCTTAGGCACAAAGCTAACACTGTGACTTTGGGCCAGCCATTCATTCTCAGCCCTAGAAAACAAGGAGTGGCAAACCCCTTCTAAACTCTTGCCAAGGAAACCTTAAGGAGGTGTCCAGGCAATCACCAGGCATCATGACTGACTTGAAGGCATCAAAAAATAAACATAAAAACCCCAATTGGAATTGTTTAAACCACCAAATATTTAGGTATACAGTTGCCTGGTTTCTGCACAATTCTTCATACATTGTTCACAGTGCCTCACTTTTATCTTTTTTGAGGGCCATCACCTGTATCCAACCACAACTTGTTTGTCTTTCATTTCAAGCCACTCACTTTCCCTTCACGTACGGGCTTTGTGACTGAGTGCAGAATCCCAAATGTTTGGCTTAAAGAAAAGACAGCTGCAGGGATACAGGAAAAATCAAGGAGGAAGTGGACAGAGTTTTTCTCTTTTAAAATACTACTTAGAATTCATCCATTGAAGTTGACTGGAAAGAGATTTTGGACAAGCAAAAGAGAACCCATCTTCACACAGTACATAATTGATTTATGAAATTTATCACATACTTGGATAAATTCATGGAGGACATATCCATCAAGATTAATAAAGGTTATTAATCTTGAGACTCGATCTTACCTGTGGATAAGAGATAGCATACCTTCAAATACAGCTGCAGAGTAACAAAAATGGAACAGGAGTATATCTTTCTATATCAATTCCAGTTGTAAAACCCTCATGAAGCATCTGTTTGGCAATTTTGAGGAAAAAAAATTCTGTGCTAAGATGGGCTTTGGTTTGAGCTACCAAGGCTATCCTTATGGTTTTTTTTCCAGATAAAGGAAAAAAATGGGAATTGACATATATATGTGAACTTGGATGTCTTTTTTTCCAGTTACCTGTTGAATCCATACACTGTGTTGTCTTGTGTAGCAAAATCCACCTGTGCCATCAACAATGCTATAATTGCATTCTTCATTTTGGCAACAATAAAAGGTAATATACTTTGCTTTTCATGTAGTAATAGTTCCCTTTTGTACTGCTGTTCACATCAAGCAGCATGTTCTTTCCAAAGTTTTTGTTCAACTGCAGATGTCTCTGCTTGTTCCAGTGGAATATCAGCAATTTACAAATTTCATGGAATGTTCTGCACCAAGTTTTATAGCATCTGCATCTCTTCCATTTTTCTGGGGTGTTATCCAGCCGATTATAGCCTTGACATGATGCTAATCTGGAAGATACAAAACTTGTCTCATGAAGCACATCCTCTCTTGTATCACAATATCCTGTATTCACATTGATTCTAGGATCAACAATCAAGATAGGAAATGCTAGGGCCTTTCAAAGGCAGCCCTAATGGAACATAGTTAGTCTCTGTGCCACCTGCCAGGTCATCTTCCATGTTTCACTGAAGTTGGCAAAAGGCAAAAGGATACATTTGTCAAATTGGAACTTTGTCTCAATGTTAATAATTGCATGGACCAGACTGGGAACAGCCACTGAAACAACCACCAGTGCTTTTTATAATCATACTTTATTTTATTAACATATTTATTTTTTTTGCGTGTATGTGTAACATTTTTGTGGCTTTTATTGGATTAAATCTGAAACAGTGACCTGCATCTGCTTTCAAGATATTCTTTCACATCGAGTCCTAAATAATGGAATATTGAAACTCATTTTGATTAAAACTGCATGGTAGTTCTGCTACAGCATAAAAATATAGATCTGGCTAAACAAGCAAATAGAAGAGTTAGAGTTACACTATTAACTTAATTGATAAGGGGAGCCAGTGCAGCCGATGCCTTTAAAAACTAGATTCGTTTTGGGATCGTTACAGCCTTATAGTTGCGGCACCAACATTTAGATTTACAGTTTAGTTTGGAACACACGTCTCTACTCAGAATTGCTGTGCCAGCCCACATTTTATATGGATTTGCCATAAATATTAAGTACTGTAAATGTAAGAGATTATGTTTTCATATTCACCCAGAAGTTTGTTGTTACTGGCTATTTATACTTTTTTCTCTTTATTTTGCAGGTAGTACTTTTCTGAGTGCTATATTTCTGGCATTAGCCACATATCAGTCTTTGTATCCTCTTACCTTGTTTGCACCAGCTCTTCTCTATTTATTACAGGTATCTATTCCATAAGAGCAAGTGAGTCCTTTTAATTTTTTCAGTAAATAAAAAGATTAGCCACCATGAATTGCTAATCCTGCAGAGGAATAACTATACCTACAAGATTGCTAGTATGCTGATGGCTAGAATGAGAAAGCAAACTGTAAATTGCTTGCAAATAATCTTCATAGGATCAAGGATCTCAACTCTTGTGACTAAAATTATTGGGGAATTATCTGTGCTGCTATGAGGGAACTCCCGTTGGCAGCTATTTTTCTGAAAACAATTAAGTCTAGAAGAAGAACTGCAGCTGGCAGTGATTCTCTTTCGTTTAACTCTCTCCCACTTCTCTGAATAGACTTGCAAAGGCTCTGCTGTAATACTCTTCTCTCAACTCCTAATCCAGAGTCAATGCAGAAGATTAGCATGGTTGATAATTTCAAAAGTCTTTGATAGCAAGGAATCCAAAGGGTTGATCTACCATTTTATTTTCCCATTAAGCTCAACTGTTAAGGCAACCAAAGCTGATACAATCCTTCATTAGGCCTCAGCCCGAGTTGTAATGGGAGTATATAATTTGCATAATTAGCACCCAGATTCACTTTATAGGGGAGATAGCTGGCATAAAAATGTAATAAATAAAATTATATGTGCAGGCAGCAATTTTGTGAACGGCAACACTATTATGTAGAAAATCATTGAGAAACAAGAGTGGATCTACTATTATCTCCTTCAAGGTATCCTGTACCATCCCTCCTACAAAGTTGGATTTTCATGTTCTGGATCTATCCAGTTTTCTTCACCTAGATCAATTCCTTCCTATGGAGGAAAGACTACACAATCATATGCACAATACTGTAGCTTCTTGATTTTTATATGATCTTGAGAGTGAATCCTTCTGTAGCAAATTTTGTTTAATTCTAATGTCTTCACTTAGTATCAGAAGTAAATGTGATAAATAATAGAAAGAAAGCTTTTTCACATGTTTTGCTTGCAAGAAATCATATACAGACGTTTCAAAACTATACTTTGTGGTCACTTTTTCCCTCTCCAGCGTCAGTTCATACCGGTGAAAATGAAAAGCAAGGAGTTTTGGTTTTACAGCATGCAATATGCAGGACTATATTTGGGAAGTCTGATAGTGATCATTTGTCTCTCATTCTTCGTCCTCAACTCATGGGATTTCATTCCATGTGTTTATGGTTTCATGTAAGTAGATCCTGTTTGTCAGCATTATAACCGCCTACATATAGGACAAAGGTCTCTTTCCCAATTTGTGAATTCAAAGTATAAAGCAAAACAAAACAAAAATAATTCAATCAAACCTTCTATTTTTAAAAACTTTTTCTTTTGTTCAAGCTCTTATTAGAGGATTTCTTGCTTCAGCATTCTGGATAAATAATATAACTTTGTTGATCTGAATGACCTGAGAAGTAATTCATTCAGTAAAACAGAAGTGTCATCAAGTGATCCTGGCATTTTTAAGTGTGGACTGCATGATTAAAAAATCCACAACTTAAATTCTGTGGAATGTGAAAAGCTATAATCACTAATGCCTCAGTGCATGTAAAAAGCTGCATATGAAAGATGAAAAATCTTCAGCAGATTTTGGAAAGTAGGTTAGATTAGCACTTGCCAGGATTGTCCCAAAGGTGGTTTTAAAAAGGCCACTGGACTTTCTTTTATCTGAAAATGTTTCACTTCTCATCCAAGAAGCGGCTTCAGTTCTTCCAGAAGTGTTTTCAAAGAAAAAAACAAAGTCCAGTTACCTTTTGAAACCACCTTTGGGACAGCCATGGCCTGGATGGCTAAAAATCTCCCTAGACACCTGCCAGGATTATTTTATAGGAAAGTCCATGTAGTGCTGTGCTTTGGACTAGGTCAGTGTTGGTGAACCTTTTCGGCATTGAGTGTTGAGAGCGTGAGCGCCGGAAACCAGAAGAGCAACTTCCTTCCAGCTTTAGGGACGTTTCTTCAATAAATCACTCTCTTTTGAGCTAATCTATCTCATAGAGGTGATCTGGGGGAACATAGAAGGAGGGAACCCTGTGCCCATTAACTTTTGCTCCTGAAGAAAAGGCTGAATATAACTAACGAATAAAAGAATCTTAAAAGTATCTTTTAAAACCCTGCATTTATTTTCATATGTCTTCATAGTGAAAGAAACAGTTTCTGTTTAAAGTGTTTTCTGCAACATACTAACCCAGGCATCTTTGGGAAGTTATTTGTGAACCTGAGTATAATTTTATAGATACAGATAATTCACTAATGATGGTATTATTCTGTCAATTTCAGCCTTTCTGTTCCAGACCTGACACCCAATGTTGGCCTTTTCTGGTACTTCTTTGCTGAAATGTTCGAACACTTCAGTCTCTTTTTTGTGTGTGTTTTTCAAATCAATGTCTTCTTCTACACCATTCCATTGGCATTAAAACTAAAGTAAGCGATTTCTTGACATTTACGGTATTTATTTGCATAATTGTAACATGCTAGTTTCAGTCAGATTAATTGTAATATTTTATATTGCCTTATTTTAACTAAAAATTAAACTCTGAAGAATTGGTTCAAAATAAACAGTTAGTTTTTCCTATTAAAAATTTACACTTGTATAGGCTACTGGCATTATATAGCGATAGCTATTTTTTTCTATTACCTTTGTCATATACATACTACAGGTAGTCCTTGACTTATGACCACAATTGAGCACTGGACAGTGGTTAAATGTCCTTTGCCCTATTTTATGGTCTTTCTTGCCAGTGCCGTTATAACTTGGAATGTCTCTTTAGATCAGGGGTCTCCAGCCTTGGCTTTGCTGGCTGAGGAATTCTGGGATTTGAAGTCCACAAGTTTTAAAGTTGCCAAGGTTGGAGATCCCGGATTTAGATTGTTATGGCAGGAGACTGAGGGAGTTTTCCCTTGTTAGAAAAACAGCTTCTCCGTGGCAGAAGCCACCTACGAGTGCAATGAAATCTTCCTCTGAATATTCTCAGGACCTGTTTTGAAAGAGGATGTGGCAACAATATATAGCAGCACTTGCGTTTCTAAGGCAAATAATGCACTGTTAGAAGAAAAGTAATAATAATAATAATCTTTATTGTCATTGCTCTATACAGAACAACGAAATTGAGAAAAAGTTACACAAATTGAGGGTTTGATCACCTCCATGCATGAGCTAATATCAAACAATTGGTTTCAATTGAGTTTTACTGAAATAATCCAAAATACTCTGCAGCTTTGTAATGTTTCTAAATTTCTTTTTTATATCAGACTGAAATGCCTGCGTACATCTTCCATACATGAAATAAATCAGTCATCAACTAATGGCTTCTATATTTTTAGTACTGCTAGAGCAAACTGTACACTGACACCAATGATATCTCACGCCAACAAATACATTTAGTTTACTTAATCCATTTTAGAATACTTTAAATCACAAACCACCTGGGTGAAAAAACTGGCCTGACTGTTTTATTTTACTTTTTGCTTCATGTAGCCCTGTCTTCCCCCACTTAGCATATTCCACATCTGTTGTGAATGAAACTTCCAGAATTCGTAGACAGGAGAATTCCCAACTAACAATTCCATAAATCTTCCGTATGTCAACTAAGGGACCACTGTCTTATGCCTAAGCACCTGGGATGAAGAATTTATAGCTCAAATTTGGTATAGAGATAACAGAATCTAAATATATTAGAGTTGTTGTGAGTAGAGTGTTACAAGTGTAAAGTATTTTTTATTTCCTTATTCTGGATGAATGTTGTGCATTAAAGTTACAGTAATTAATTGTGGTAATACAGAATATATAAACCGGAAGAACAGCAACAACTCAGTCACCCAGATACTTACAGTCTTTTTTGTTTCTTTTCTAGGGAACATCCCATGTTCTTCATGTTTGTTCAGTTGGCCATCATTTCCATCTTTAAGTCCTACCCAACTGTAGGCGATATTGCTCTCTACATGGCCTTCCTCCCTCTCTGGAGCCACCTGTATCAGTGTAAGTTCTGTATTATTATTAATGTGGGAATTGTGCATAATGGTCCTTGACAGTGGGCCAGGAAGAAATATAGAATATCTAATAAGATATTATTTTCCATAAGTGGGATCTATTTGGGTTTCAGCCATTTTCTCTATACTAAGGAATTCCAAAATCTGCTTCTAGTGTCCAGTTTCTCCAAGTTTTTTGATATAATTCCGAATGAAACAGAAACTGTTAATTTCATGAAATGGTGAATCTCATTTCCAATTAGGAAAGTTAAAAAATGTTCATGAAAACTGAGCAATATTTTCTACTTATTATTTTTCTTGTGATATCTGAAACCACTCCATCACATGTTATTTTTCAGAGAACAGGCTTTATGGGTTCAGGGTATTGTTGAATCACTTTGGGAGTCTTGTTATAAAATACAAAAATAAAAATAAATCAGTGAATTAAAGTACTTTTATCAATGTTAAATATATATTTTCGAATATAAGGCATTGATGTAAGCATCTTAAAAGGGTGGTGGGAGACAATACTGTATTCTCTAAAATATTAGATTTTTAGAACATTTAGAATTTTATTTTAGAACAGGAAGAATTCAGTCCAGAATTAGCTTTCTACCCAGTACCCACTCATATTGTATTTTGATATCCTTGTATTTTGTAGTTTGCACCTGCTTCAGTTCAGGAAGTGGAATCTGGGTCTGTGTAGTTGGGAAGTCTGCACAAATAAACCTGTCAAAGTTTTCCTCCCCCACAGGAACTATGGTTAATTACCGATTCTAAGAAAGGGACGTCTGTAGCAGCTGTCTCTGGATCCACCCTCTAAATTAGTATGTGCCACCCATTGTAACTAGGATAGGACAAGCCAACAATGCCTCAGTGTATCAATTAACCAGCTTTAATGATGTCTGCTTTTTTTGTTGCAGTTTTGCGGAATGTCTTCATACTTTCCTGTGTACTCATTGTGTGTTCCCTGCTGTTCCCGGTTTTATGGCATCTCTGGATTTATGCAGGAAGTGCAAACTCCAATTTTTATTACGCAATTACATTGACATTCAATGTAGGCCAGGTTAGTGAAACAAAATATTGTGTTTGGGTTAAGTAGCCATCACAGACTCTCTGATTCCTGACTTTTGTTTTATATCAGTATTACTGTACTAGACAAAAACATATATCCTAGGATTCTTGGCTTTCTTTTATATCAAAAAGAAAAAGTACTGCAAATCTTTCCAGAGTTACTATGGAGATAAATAGAAATTCAGTTGATAAGGGCTCCATATAGATCCTTGCATTTTTCAATGATCAGACCAAATGTAATAAGTTTGTATATCTGTATAACAGTTTTTCTAGGGCAAGTTTTTAAATACAATTTGTGTAGTTAATATCCATCTTTCAAATGTGTTAGCACAATATTTGTCAGGGTTGTTGAATTGGACTTTTTGATTCTGCTTTGTTTCCAAATTAAGGGCATCACCAAGGGTCTGTGTCCACATAATGATATATATGGTTACACAGCGGCCATTACATACAGATCTATCAGTTGTCCAGACTGAAATATATAATCACAGCATTTGCATGATTTTGTCATCAAGGGGTAATATTGGCAACCTACCGTTTTCTGCAAAATTTGCTGCCTCAAATCCAAATACATTTTATTAACGTGGGGAAAATGGGAAAGTAAAACACAGTATTCACTTATATGAGTATTACTTGCATGAGGATTTGGTTCAGCTTGGCAGGTTGGAATGACAGCTGCTTTCTCTGTCATAGCTGAAATTTCCTGACTGCCTTGCCAGTTTCCTAGACCCATCTGCTTTTAGTTGATTAGTAATCACCAGTGTGCAGCTAGTCCTCTTCATAGTGCTATCGTGTTCTTCAATGGTTGATCATCTGAAAAGGGAAGTGGCACACCTGCAAATTATGTATCACTAAATCTTACTGTGATGGAGTGTGTTGCTATATGAAATCTCTATTTTCTGCTATAACTAGTCAGTATTGCTGCCAAGCGATTGATACGGAGCTGAAAATTACACATGTGGCTATACTCGATTGGACCTAAGATGCAATTTTGCAATAATACTGTTGACTCTTGATGCAGCTATCCATCTTGTTTTGTTCCTCTTATGCTAAATATTTCAAAGCATTAATCTACAGTTTTAGTGGAAATATTAGCTCATAGATTAGATCTGATGTTCATAACTACTCCATCTGTTCAAAATAAGGATCTATACCACGGTATTTTGTCCCTCTAAATTTATCTTCATATATTGTTTTAGTTCTATAAATCCAGAAGTTGAGCCTTTATTTTTGTGTTGATCTATTCATCTAAAAAAAATTCTTACACTATTGACTTCAGCTTTTCTGTCCCCTAAAACTGATTGGCATTTTTCAACATGTATCATAGTGGGAGCATTGATTGTTGTAAGGTTCAAGTTGTTTTTGGCAATAAGTTTTGTTGGGCTTGCAAAGGAAAAAAAAACCCCTGATATCTTACAAAAATAGTCCATAGCAATGGTTCCCAAACTTTTCGTAAGGCAAACTACTATATTGTTTTCAGATTTTGTCTGAACTGCTATATTAGTAAGAATGACACCCACAGATATTACATCACATATTTTATCTGGTTTCTATTAATACAATTAATTTCAAAATATAAATTGAAGAAGTCCCAAACCATGGGAACATCAACATTTTTGAAGATTTTGAGTGACAATATCAAATTATCACATGAATTTAATCTAAAATATTAAAATCTCAAAACATTTGACAATATGGCAAGATGTTGGCCATTTTAAAAAATAAGTGTTTTATTTTGGCATCTATACTATAGGCCAGGGGTAGGCAAACTTGGCTCTTTTATGACTTGTGGACTCCCAGAATTCCTCTTCCAGTCATGTTAGCTCA
>JANHFR010005787.1:3072-14793 GCA_032468015.1 Mimophis mahfalensis
CAGAGAACCAGTTAAATTATTTGAATCCCACCACTGGCCATGCCTGCCCAGTCACATGACCACCTAGCCATGCCCACAGAACCAGTTGTTAAAAAAAATTGGATTCACCCATCCACACACAGACACTTGAAAATGTTTCTTTATTGGCAGAGGTTAATGTTCGCAATTTTTAAATCTCAGATTAATATTGATATAACTGGATGTGACTAGTTGGTTAAAAATCTATTTGAGATCATGTGGACAAGTAAATGTTACTTCAAGTTTATCTTGTTTTAATGGGTCTCATCTGTCAGAAGGGAGGAAGCTATTTTTGTTGGGGGGGGGGTATTAGCTGAACATTATGAACTGTTTCTGTGTCCATCCTTTCAGAAGCATGCAACCCAGATTGTAATAGTCAAATTGCAAGATGATAAGGTTATGAGTATCTATTCCACTCAAATAAAGGGTGCCACTACACACGCAACTGAATCTGAACAAAGAGTTTCCTAGCCTTAATTTCTGTCTGCTGATACATTCCAGATCACAAATTCAAGAGAAAATAAAGTGAGTGGGATCTGTACAATGACATTCTTATAGGCTTCTGTTGAAGAAAGTGTTTGCTTCACCTGCTTTACAGTTTCTCATGAACCCACAGTGAAATAATCATTCTTTGCTGGGGGTAGGATGAATATATCAGAACAGGGAATCTATTCTTCATCCCTAATGTGGTTTGTAATTGTTCATGTTTTCATATTTCACTATGCATTTTTCATAGTGCATGATGCAGTGATGGAAGAAATAATATTTACCATGGCAAGTTTCATCTATTATTTAGACATATTTTTCCCCCTTAGATAAAACATAGTAATGGAAAAGTTGAAGCCTACTAAAGATAAATTAAATTCTGCACCCTGTTATGCAAATATTTTATTGAAAAATACACTTTAGAAGAAAAATGTGCATTTTGGTAATCCATTATTTTTTAATAGTTTTTATTACTTTATTCAATCAATGAAACTATTCCAGCCTGAAGAAGATCCTATGGTATCGATCTGCTGTGTGGTTGTTAATTATGATATGCCTGTCAAAGAACAAAATACTGTATGCTTCATTAAAATCTGAATTATTTCTGGCTGGGAATTTAAGGAAATTATATATTTAAAGTGTATATGTCATTTATATACATGGAATGCGAATCCCAGAAATGTCAGGCCATTTCATAGAATATATTTATCTTACCTGCCACCTCTCCAATTCTCAGACATGCCTTTAATGTCCTATGTAGTTGGAAGCTATTCTTCTTGGAAGCAATACAACTATATGTATACTTTATCCTTAAGTTTCCTTGCAGCAAATTAGTTATATTTCATTAAGCTTCATTTCTTGAAATATTGCTTGCTCAGACTTAACAGATATACCAGAACAAAGCTTTCATAGTTCATAAATGCAATAAATAAATAGATAAATAAATTGTCAAGTACTTAGAATCCTGGGAACGATCAAGGGTGAAAGAAGGAGGGGATGACAAAGAATGAGGTGGTTGGATGGAGTCACTGAAGCAGTTGGGGTGAGCTTAAATGGACTCTGGGGGATGTTGGAGGACAGGAAGGAACATTGTTCATGAGGTTGCAATGGTCGGACATGACTTCACAGCTAACAACAACTTAGAAGATTCTTTTAAAAAGGGCTTTTTGAAACTAGCTAATCTTAGTGCCTGTACATTGATTATAATTTATTACAATGGTTTCCCTAGTACATGAACTGGGCTGAAGATGCATCTTTTTTTGACAAATGACTTCAGCCAGGTTTGACAAATGTTCTTAAGGTTTCCTTTATATTTCATCTTATATTTTATTTTCAACCCTGGGTGTTGCAGTAATAACACTTCAAACAAATTGAAATTCCACACTTAAAACACAAATAAATAAATAAATAAATAAATAAATAAATAAATATAGAGGGTATGTCAGCTGAGTGAGAAATTAGCTAAGCCATATTTTTCCTGACTTGACTGTCCAGGACTTTTTTTTTAAAATCCCATTTATATGCCACCCTTCTCTGGAGACTCAGAATCTATAAGCACAAATCAATATGCTTAGCAATAGCTCTCATCCTTTGTATATGCCTGCTTACTACTAGCGGCATTTTTACAAAGTAAACTTAATGCCCTCAACAATCTGGGTCCTCAATTTACCTACCTTGGAAGGTTGGAAGGCTGAGTCAACCTTGAGCCTGGTGAGATTTGAACATGTCTAATTACAGGCTAGCTGACTGTTAGGCTAAATCCTTACAGCCTGCTCCACCAAGGTCTCTAATTCATATTTGAGAAATATGCTTGGAAGGTGGGGGGAAGGGAAATGGCTTACTGAAATGAAAAAAAAAAAGACTGTCAATGATAGTATTAAATACTAGTTTATTTAACCTAGTTCTTAGAAACCTTTGAATTACCCTGAGGCCTTTGTGCTCATACTTCGGCATGCACAAACAACTTACATAATCTTGTAGGCTTTACATGAAGAAATGCCACATGCTAACTGAATGCTTATTTATCTTTAGTTCTGCAGCATATTGCTGTTTGCAGATAGAAACTGAGGGCAGCACTGGGGATGACATTTGTTTCCATTTATATAGCTCATAATTCAGTGATGAAAAACAGATGGAGAACCAGGATCCAGAATGGCTTTATAACAGAAACTCTTGTGAAAGCCACTTCTTTTCATTTGATAGAAGTTAGAGTAACTCATTGACCCCTTGGCAAAGAAGTAGCATAATTTTTCCAAGTTTGTGGTATAGATAACTATCTATCTTTAAAAATTGTCTATACTCTAACGTAATAGAACTCTATGAGGGCTCTTAAACTGAAGCAAAAAAGCAAATGTTTGCTTTTGTCGTTGGTTCTTTACTTGAGTGTTATTTTATCTTTCTCTCCTCTCTCTTTTAATAATGAAAAATTAAAAGTTTATCTCGTGATAATGTTGTATGAGTAGCTAGGATAGGATGTGATATTTGGCTTCTTTTGAAATTGATATCTCAGTAACTACCGCAAAGTATTTCTTCTCTATTTAGTTTAAGTTGTTTAACTTGTTTAAAAATTGTAATTATATTTTTATGTGAATTATCACCTTTTCATTTCCCCTTTCCCACTCTTGTCAGTGAAAAATAACTGATTAGGGATATAGAATGTTCAGATATCTATCAAACTTTTATTTGTTTTGTTATATAAAATACAAAGAGCAGAAAATAAAATAGAAAATTAAGAAAAGTGAAAAGGATTGGGGAAAAGGGGTGTGTGAGATCCAAGCAGGGAAAAGAAATAAAAAAGATATTTTTTTCAGGTATCTAAAGTATCGTAGAAGGTCAAGATAACTTCTCTATCATCTCAGACCACACTACAGTGGTCTTAATTTGGAGAAACTCAAATTCTGATTAAATGTTAGACAAACAATATAAAAGCACTTCAGCAATGGAACCAACTGCAATGCAAAGTGTGGGTTCTCTTTCATTGGGTGAGTTCAGGCAGAAGTCATAATTCTTGAGAATGCTTTCATTTGAACTCCTGCACTCAGCAGTAGACTCAGTTCTATAGCCTAAATATTCTTCTACAACTCTGCTTGTATGCTTGATGAATATAAGCACAAATATTTAATTGTACTCTATCCTGCTCAGTGAAATCCAGCCCCCTGGCTCCAATGTTCCACATTCTTCTTCTCTGTCCTTGTATTGCCAATCCTGGCATGCTTTATTAATTTACAAATGAGACAACTATCCAATGTGATGGATTGTACTAGCCTTATCCCTGGAAAATCAGTTTTTCCATATGCATATATTCTGTAGAAAAGTCAAATGCTCATCATCTGTTCTCTGTTCTAGAACAAGAAATTCTGGGTATGTGCTGCAGACCACTGTTCACAAAGAGTTTGGCTTGGCAACCACTCTTCATTTATCATTATTTGTAGCATCCCAGGCCACATGATCATGATTTACAATGTTGTTGGGGTTTTTTTGCTGACAATTGGTGTTTATTTCAAAAACAAAAACTACCCATTGCAGACAAAGACTTTGCTTAACAACCATAGCATTCACTTAACAACCATGGTGATTTGCTTAATGGCCACATCAAAAATGTCATGACCCTCTTAATGACTGGCATGAATTACAACCATAATTCTGGTCTCAGTTACAATAGTAAATTGAGGACTACCTGTATAGAGATGGGTTTGTGGGTCATTTTAGATATCTGAATTAAATTATTAAATGAGACCTAGAATGAACTATTCCAATGCCAGGTACTTTAATGGACAGCAAGAGTAATCTTGGGGGAGCAGGAGGAACAGTCAAAACCAAGACCAAGAAATCTAAGTCTGAAGCAGAGAGGTAATTTGAGAAAATGTTGCAGACTTGATCCTCCCAAGTTCTCTTATAAATAAAGGCAGGAGTACTTGCAGACTTTCAAGATTGATGTCAATTCTTTAAAACAGAACAGATTTGGAAATCAAAATGATGAATGCTAAAACTACTCTTCTTATAGGATTACAATAACAGAATCTTGTCTTTATTGCCGGTAGTATAAGGTAATGGAATTTTGAAAGTTTGCCAGTGTTAATCCAGCTCAATTAATCCCTACTGTAATTAGTGTGGGATTATTCCAAGTTTCTTTTCCAGTTTTTCCCCTCTTCCCTGGTATCAGGAAAGCTTTTCTGTAACAGCCCTCCTTCCCTCTGAAATGGTTGTGCTTTGGTGTCCATGTTCACAGGATCTGTTAAGCATCCTATCACAACCTTCCCTGGATTATGCTGCTCCTTAGAGAAAGTCTGCTGTTTTTCACACCTTCCAGAAGTAAATCCTCTGAACTGGAGGTGGTTTGTGCTGTCCTGGACATGAAAGGGAATGGGATATTGTAGACTTTTCTTGATGTTTAATGTAGTGGTTAAGGTGCTGGGCTAGAAACCAAGAGACTGTGAGTTCTAATCCCACTTTAGGCATAAAAGATGGAAAGATGAAGTTACTTATAAAATCTTAAAGGCAAGATAAAAACATATAAACAATCCACTCCTGAATCAGTGATCTTGCATGTTCTTAGGAGCAAGATCAAAAGAAGGTAAAAACCCTTGCCTTTTTTTGCTGAGAAGCACAGGAATGTCTGCTGGTCAGTCAAGAGATCTAGGCATACTGATGTGTTGCCAGAGTTCAAGTGCCAAGACATAGGGGTTACAGCTATGAGAGTCCCCCATAGCTGGGGATAGCTGCTGCTGAGCATGGCACAGTACAAGCAACTTATTGCTTGTAAAAAGATAGCAGGAAGGTTGCAAATCGTTACCATGGGACTGCTGGAACAGCCAGAATTTTAAGACCAGTCATAAGTACCACTCGTCTAACACTGTTGTAACTTCAAACTGTTGTTGAAGAAGTGGTCATTAAATTAAGATTATCTATAAGTGTAGACTTCATTAAGAACTAACATATGATAGCAGAGAATAAAACGTGTGGACACTAGACTGAAAAGAAAAGAAGCGCAATAAAGGAACAATAGGTATGCCATCCACAATTAAGACTGAGTAAAATCGAGAGTGAAGACAGTTTGCTACCAAAACAAGATTTCTTTGCTTCCAAAGTAAGGGAAAACCTTGCTTTGAAAGAAAACTAGGCAATGAAATAAAATTAAAAAAGGCTTCCTCTAACCACTTTCGCTCTAACTGTTCATTACATCTAGAAGTCTCCCTATGTGTTTGATTGCTTCCTGCTACCTTAAAGATTTCCTATTACAACTTGGGGACAGACATTCATATTTCATTCTTTTCTTCTCTACAGCTGCTGCTGTTCAAGCATAGCTTCAAAATACATGTTCAGGGATTTAGCCGCTATCTAAAACTATCAAGGTTGTTGAGGGACTATTTAATGAAGTATTAATACACTTTAAAATGCCTTTACTTCAGTTAAGGGCAGCTGGTTATTTCTGATATTATGCTGCCTCTTGGTGGTTGAGAGAGAATTTTTATTAAATTAGGGACAATAAGTTTTTAGAATTTTTTGAGTATGAAGGGAACATTTCCCATTATAAATTTTTCAACACCTACACATATGTGTTTGTGTCTTAGTGCATTTCAACAGCTTTTCTTCTATTGGGTGTATCTATTTTTTTAAGGTAAAAGTATTCAAGGTAGAGTATTATTATTAGTTTTTTTGCATAAAGAGATGGCAACTAGGGCAACAGTATTAACACAAGGCAAATATCAGTGAGATTAATGTTTTATTTATGAGCTGGCTGGCAGTACGGCAAATGTATTCATTTTGAAATCAGTGGCTTTCATCCAAAAACTTACTGGAAGAGCACCAGATCCTTTTGATCCTGTGTGCATTTGGGGAATGTTAAGATTAGGGGTACAATATATTCAAATTGCTCTGTGGTTCAGCAGGTGGTATATACTTCAGTCACAGCATTCAAACTTTAGAAAAGACCAATCTGCATATTTAATTTTAATATTTTCCTTTGTGATTCATTGCCAAGAAAAAATGTTCTTGCTAACATTATTCTATTTCTCACCAATTAACCTGCTCTTGCCTTAAAAAAAACCTCTTTCATTTAACCATTACTCCCACAATTCATGGGATCATAATCAGCAGGTATTCTTACTATATTGGTTATGAGATCTCTTATGAATGTCTGCGGAGTTTCCTTGGAAGAAATTCCTCTCATTTGCCAATTTAAGGCAATCTTTCAATTTTAATCTATGAAGCCATAATTAAAAATGAAATAGAGATGTCAATGGCTCAAAATTTTCTTTGGGAAAGGAGCATATCAGTATTGTATACTGACATCTTATTCAATTAAGGAATTTGTAGAATGAATCATTAAGAACAGCATTATGCAAATCCAAGCTTAGTGGTTAATTTTTGAAGTGTTGTGCAAATGCAGGAAATTGCATTCATTGCATATAATCAGTAACTGTGAGCATACCATACAACCTACCTCTTCAAAAAAGGCAGTGGACTGGGCAACTTGTCAAGAATTTTTTTTGTATTTTAATTATTAGTCACAAGCAAATAGTACTTTCCAACTGAATTTGTCCTTAGGATGTCTTAGCCAAACTGAAAATTGGGTTAACTGAGTAAAGCTGAATGTTTTCTGTTAATATAGCTGACATGAATAAGCAACCGAAGAATGTCACTGTGAAGGTACAAAGCTACCTCACAACTATTTGCAAGGAAGGAATGGAAATTGTGTTAGCAAAGACCCCTCCACAAATATCTGCTTTAAATTGTCTGTATTTTATGTTTTTTTTCATTATGCTTTTATTAAAAACCTTTTTATCAGCGAAGAAAAAATTCTGGCCTACATTTAAATTCTTCTGCATTAAGTTTTTTATTTGAAATACATGAGGAAAAATAACACAATTCTTACTTTTGAGGGTGTGCTTGTGTGTGTTTGGTTGCACTTGTGTTTTTAATAGGTGAGGGAGCAGAGAAATCAGATAACGCATCCAAAGGTGTGCAATTTCAGGGTCTCCCTGGGCTCAAAGCTTCTGCTTAAGGAGCAGATGGCAGCCATGGTTAAATTAAGTTCAACAGAACAGTGGCCAATAATGATAAAATAAAGTAAGTTAGTTACAATGATTTTGACAAAGATGTGGTCACCAATAATAAATAGCTGAAGGAAATGGTTAATATAGCATTGAATTGTCCCAGGCTGAGTCCCCTATGGTAAGTTGTCCCGCAATGAGTTGTCTGCAGCAAGTTGGCCATGATGAGTTGTCCTACACTTGGCCAGAAGAGCCTTTGTAGACTTCATTTGCTGTACTAGTTGCACCCTTTCCTAGATTAGGCGATACCTCATACAATTACTCATATCACTTCTGGTTTGACTGCTGCAATGAGGCAGCCCTTGAAGACTACTTGCAAGATTCAACTGGTCCAGAATGCAGTAGCATAGACATGCCACAGTATGCCCATACAACGCCCGTCCTTTGTGAGCTGCACTAATTATTAACTTGCTTTCTAGTGTGACTCAAAGTCCTATATGTCATAGAGGTACTGCTTGTCTCCCATAGAAACTGCCCAATCCTGTCTGGCAGGATTGATACACTCCAGGTTCCTTTGATTAAACAATGTCATATTTCCAGAATCCAAAATTCTGCCTTCTCTGTTGCAATGATTAGAGTTCACATTCACTCTGAGGTCTGAACATGTCCCATTCTACTGGGGTTTCAAAGGTCTGTGAGGATTTGGCTCTTTGGGAAGGGTGACTGAATCCCCTTTAGAATTTTCTTTGTTTTCACTGGGTTTTGTCATTCTTGGCATCTTTATCCTTCATTTTTATCTTTTGCTGTTTTTTTGTTTATAACATTTTAAACAATTTGTAAACCACCCAGAGCAACAGAGAGTTGGGCAAACTAATAATAACATTGATCAAGATTCAATCAAATCAAAGATTATGAATATGTGGATTTTTAAAGTGCCATACCAGAAAGCCTTGGGTGGCACTTAGAAAATCTGTACAGTTGACAAAATTTATATCAATCACAAAAAGCACTTTACTTGAATCAATGAATATACTATGACAATACATATTGACATCCTAGGTTCTTGAGTAGACCTCAGTATGAATAAAGATCAACTCCAGATATAGAACTATTAGTGGTGATTTCACATAACTTTGAATCATCAACATCAGCATCAAACCAAAGTAAATTTGCTTTTAACTAGTCCAGCTTAGCTATTCACAGGATATCCTAAAACATATTATTAAATATATTTTAATAATTAATTGATTTTAATAATAAGTTTAATTAAATACATATTATTTATTAAAGACAAGAGAACAGCCCAGAAGAAGGCAATAACTGATCACTTTTGTAACCAAGAAAACTGTTCAGTGAGATGGCATCTTTATTTTATTTAATCTGAATCATATGTTTTTTCTATTGATTTCTCCTCTGTAAATCCAGCAATTCTACTTTCTCTCCAGCAACTTTGCAATTTATAATTTCAGTTCTACAATTCAAAGGCAATTCCCAGAGTAAAGTGAAGAAAGTGTGTTGCAATTCTTAAATATTTGAATATAGAAACAGTTACCCTGAAAAAACAAAGGTTTTTAATAATCAAGAACTGTCTCACCCTGGAATCACCAAAGCAAAATGTTTTTATCCACTGAAGATCTGTGAATATTTAAAAAGTGCCTCTGGCACTAACTTTACTATTCAGATTAAGTGACATGCTTGATCAGCTGACTTGTCAGTATTGCAATCCTCCTGAGATTAGTCAGTGAGAGCAAGGGTTGAATAAAGTAGACGGAGGAAAAGATGGGAGGAAAACTCTTCTACCTTCTGGTAGCTTCAACTCTGATCGCCTACTATATCTACAGGCCTTTACCAGAGAATGTGGAGGAACCGTGGAAGCTGATGCTTTTAGGTGCTGGCTTTAGAAGCCTAAAACATGTGGTAAGTTGAGACATTTATTTCCTGTGCTTATGCCTGAGAATGCTTGAAAGTGAAAGTTGTGCTTTTAGGGAAATAACCAAGAATGAAGAACACTAAGTATATGTAAAATGAAGGCTCATCATACTGAAAGCAGATACTGAATATTATTGGGGGGGGGGGGGAGAAGGGGAAGGGAGATATGGAATTTATGCATTTTTCTACTCCTTTTCTGGATATAATTATCTCATATATTAAAAGTATAATAAAAACAGGAGCAACTTGCTTTCTATATTTTAGAAATTTATCCTTTTGCAAAACATTTTCTTCCAGAACATTAGACTCTGAGCCTTTTTAAATATTGGATATAATGTATATTTCAGACACTCAAAAAGGCCAGTTTTATCGAGTGGTTAAGGCACTAGGCTAGAGACCTGGACACTGAATTCTAGACCAGCCTTAGGCATGAAAGCCAGCTGCATGATCAATTCCTGCTGTAACTAAATGGATCAGTTCTAGGCTGATCCAGAAAATATCAGACGGTGCGCTGGAGGGAAAATGCTAGGGGGGAAAAAGAAAGAAAAATACTTATTTCACTTCTTATCTTATGTAGAGGTTTGCTGAACTGAGTAAATTCTTGCACTATTTTGTTACACCGTCTCATTATTTCCAGATTGCAATGCTTAATTGGTAATGCATACAATGAGTTTTTTCTATTTTATTTTGTGCCTGCATCCAGAATGGGAAACCCTTACTGCCATTTCATTGGCCAGCACAAGTCATCCCAAATAGGGAAATCTTTCCCCCCCTCATTTTTTAATTTTATTTTTATAACATAAAAATTCAATTCCATCAAACTGTGGGCTGTCTGGGTTTTTTTAGGCAATCATAATGAAAGTGTTTACAATAATATTCATCACAATAACATTAATACTGTAGTAACAATAATACTGAATTTATCTACTTTAACAAATCTCCATTTCAACATTTACACTTTTTATGACCCCGTATTTCTAACTTCTGTTTCTTTTATCTAACCATTGGTAAAATAGATCCCATGTTAAAAAAAAGTATTCAGTTTCTTCTTTGACCTTCATAGTTAAGTGTTAGTGTATCCATTTCTGCATGTTCTAATGTTTTCTTAATTACACTCTTGTCTGTGGGGAAATCTTAAAGTAAAAACTCATTGTTTAATATACATTGTTTCTGCATTTTAGCTGTTCCTGTCTACCCAGTGCACTGAAACAGATTAATCTACAATTGTGCATGCTGCTGCATGAGCAGCCTTCTGAATTTCTGTTGATGTGTGCAAAAATCTTTGCCAGGATTGCATCTACAGCATATCAGTTTTCATCTGCCTATGGGTGCCTGCAAAGGGGAAAAAAAAAACAATCAAAAAACAAATACCTTGCCCTTTTCACCAAGTGGACTTTATTCTAACTGCTTCAGAGAGAAAACAAGGTTCTACATGTTTAGCAAGTGCAATTTATACAGTAATGTTAGCGTAGTCAAATAACTATATCTCATAGTAACAATACCCTCCCCTTGGTGTTACCCAGAATACTCTTTGAATATCTAATAGTAGCAGATATAGTATTCGTAATCATTAGTCCTGAAGGGCTTCTTCCATCTTTTCACAATCTTTTTTGAGATTTCACTTCTGCTTTACCTAACTGCAAAACCTTTTCCTACATTTGTGCTTTTTTTCAGACCAGGTCAGTGCTTTTTAAGAACAAGCTGAAGCCATTTTACTAGGCCGAACTACCTCTCAGGTCTGCATTTCTCCTTCAGCTGAAGCACCTGCCATGTTGCAGGAGATCATGAGATTAAGGGCATAAAAGGAAGCCAGGACAAAAACTAGAATAGAGTCATTTGGCACAACAGGGAAGAAAGATACAATTCAAAGTGAGACGAGATGGGAATAGAGTTAAGTAAAGTGGTTTGTGCTGAGAAATTTACACAAAGTCTTGACGGGCATCTGTGGGCGGTCAGACTTCTGAATGCAACATATCACCATAACTATTTACAGTGGTCCCTCTACTTATGAATTTAATCCGTTCTGAGTGCGCATTTGTAGGTTGAAAAATTCATAAGTCGAAAAGTGGTTTCCCATAGGAATGCATTGGAAATGGATTAATTCATTCCAGACACCCAGTTTTTTGTGGAAACCTCTTTATTAAGTGCACTTTAAAGGCATACAAACTGCACAGCAACATTACTTTTCAACAATAAACATTTACAACCGCATTCTTTTTGGACCTGATGCAGGGCACTTTAAAGGCAGGCAGGCACACTCAACATGCCTCAGCCTCAGCCAACATTTCTTTACACC
>JANHFR010005787.1:30651-45568 GCA_032468015.1 Mimophis mahfalensis
GGAAGGCTGAGTCAACCTTGAGCCTGGTGGGATTCAAACATGCCTTAATTACAGGCTAGCTGACTGCTAGGCTAAGTACACCACACTTTTTTATAGTGTGGTGACCAAAACTGGATCCAATATTCTAGGTGTGGTCTTACAGAGTGGTATTCATAGCTCACTTGATTGTATCCCTCTGTTAATGCAGTTTAGGATTGCACTGACTTTTTGGGTTGCCGCTGCATCATGTTGGCTCATATTTAATTGGTTGTCCACTATTGCCTATTATTTCTGAGAGGTAAAGGGATGAAAGAAGAGACTGTTTCTCCATGGTGGCATGGAAACTGACATAGTTTCTAGAGTTCTCCTTGCTGTCTTTCAGGAAGATTTCAAAATGGAATATTCTATCTGTGCACAAATGCAGATTTATTTCTTTTAATTCTCTTTACTTTTTTGATATTTTATTTTTTGTTATATTACAACTTTTAGTTTCGGTTCCTATAATTATCTTGTTAATTATCTTATTATTTCAATCATGTGTTGATTTTTTCTTATATATCTTTTAAGGGAATCATTGGACTGGATGGTGATCAAAATGCATACAAAAGTAGGCATTGCATATATAAAATTGTACATAGTAATGTTTACCTGTAAATTATTATTTTTTAGTTTCAATCATAATGTAATGCTTGTGAGCAAGCACTTCAATGTAAACCACTTTAAACTTGATTGTAAAAAAAAAATACCGATTTTTATAACAGAGTTGTCGAAGTATAGAATATCTTACCAGATTCAATTGTTTCAGCTACTAACTTTCACAGTTTTAATTCCAACTTCACTTCTGTAAACCTCATCCTATATTTAAGAAGTTCCTAAGGGGGTGTCCATAAGTGCACTGACCTGCAAATTATCCAGCTCATAGTTTAGTTCTTTAATTTTGTTTGAGTTTGTCTCTCTTTTTTGATGAATAAATAAAAAGTGAGTAAATGGTGTCTGTGTGAAGCAGCTCTTCTCCTCGTAAGAATTATGTCTAGAAGTGGACCATTATTAAGACTTCTTTTCTTTTAAGTTTTTTACACTGTCTAGAGCTACAGACACTAGCCAAATCCATCCCTGTAGTATTAAATTAATGCAGGATAAAGGTCTCTTCACCATTCTACAGTTGGGGAGTAAAGTGGTGGAACTGATGAGGGTGAATATTAAGTTATGCTCAATTAGAAAACATTTGATGGCATTTTAGCCTCACTGTTACTTAAAAGCTCTTCGTGTGTTGAAACACACGTCTTGGGCAACACTATCTTCTTCATTAACATCCTTTGATGTTATCTCCAGGCTCTCAAAATTATATCAGTAAAATTATGTAATTTTTAAAAGCACCATTCTGGATGCAGTGTGCTGAGAGCTGAAATCCACACATCTAAAGTTGCCAAGTTTAAAAAACACTAATGTAGAGGTTAACCTAGCTTTCCGTAAGCTGATTCTTTCCGGGTATGTTGTGACTTCAATCCCCAGATTCTGAGCCAAATGGCAGAGACAGGTGGGAGTTGTAGTCTGGAAGGCAGAAGATTAGAAACAACCACATTATCTAGTGTAACTGCATGCTAGGCTCTAAAACTGCCTCTAGCTAAAGATAGAAACTGAGTATTCATGAGATTAAAGTATGGGAAAAGATACTTTCATTATAAAGGGATGGTAGAACAGGAATGTATTCATATTTCCCAAAAGGACCCACCCTTCAAATTTACAGTGTCGGAGGATATTTGCTACTATGAGGTTGAATACATTTTATAAATAATAAATCACATTGTCAGGATGATTTGGAAAGAATTTTTCATAGAAATATAAACATCCAGTTCAATAAATATGAGTCATGATGGACACTGAAGCATAATTCCTGAAAGTTATTGAAATATCTAAGATTTCATGCTAGCAACTAACAAGTTGATTAAATACAGGAATATAAGGTGTGGTAATTTCTAAAGGTTTGCTAATGTAAATAAGGAAGTGGTAGTTAGCTTTAGATATCGTAGCATCTCATTCTATGACTCAGTGACAGAAATAATTCTTATTCTAATTGCATAATGTTTGTTTGATAAAAAAGCATGCATGTTTTTTTTTTAAAGTTCCTTTTTACATTCTCTGGTTATTGAAAACCTTTTTTTGTGTAATCAGCTCAAGCAGAACTTTATAAATGCATTTTGTCCTTTTAACTATGGGACACTTAGCTAGATTCTAGTATGCTCACTGAAGACAAATAATTGTTTCATTATTCCAGTGTTCTCAGAATGAGTTTTGCAACACTTGCTACAGTGGCTCTGCCTACCTAGCTCAGTCCAATAGACTTCCAGTAACTACTGAATCATTAACCACTTTCAATACAGTATGCAAATCAGGCAGGGTGTCTTCTCTTGGGCTGTTTTCATTATATCCTGGCTCATCTGTCAGAACATGGTCAAGACATATCTTGTAAGGACAATACCCATTCTATAGAATGGTAAGTTGCCTTAAAAGAAAAGGAATCTAATCAAATAATTAGATGGTTTATTATCTGGAATATTGTAAGAAGATTTCAATGCTTTGTATTATAACTGTGATTAGATATGAATGCTTATATTCTTAGGCAGTTCGAATCTCACCAGGCTCAAGTTTGACTCAGCCTTCCATCCTTCTGAGGTGGGTAAAATGAGGACCCAGATTGTTGGGGACAATATGCTGACTTTGTAAACTGCTTAGAAAGGAATAAAGGCCCTGATAAGCAGTATATAAATCAAATGCTATTGCTATTAAATTAATGATAGCCGTTAAAAACAACACTCTTATCCTGAATATTAAACAACTGTGTAAACTATTTTTCAAAATAGAATAAAACACTGCTTTTTGTACTGACACTGAAGTTTGTTTCCTCAGTCATAATGTTTATGCAGTTTGGATTATTATTTTATTAATGAAATTATTGGATAGTTTTATATTGAAACTCTATCAATATATCCCTAATTTAAACACACACCCAAGTTTAATTCATGCCTTTTCTGGAATTGCCTTCTTCTTTAAGAAGACTCATATGTAATTTTCAAAAGTGAGGCATCATGAATGGTGGCTTTTGTTATGCAATTCATATCAACTTTTGTTTCGGTTATCTCAGAATTGATAGTTTGATCCTTTCCTTTGGTTTTGAGTTAAATTTAGATTGGATTGGCCACATTAATTCTGAATTGTGATACCATATACTACCGATAGCTGATTCAAGTCTGATGCGGTTCAATGGAGATCATCTACATTTGACTGGTAGACAAAATATTTTGACACATTTTCCATTGAGTTTATTGCAGAGCTTAAGGTTAAAATACCTGACAGATTATCTTGATGATACTTAAGACCACATGATTCTCTTAGCTCTTACTGAATTATTGTGTGATTTCAATACAAATTATCATGGTATCTTCTGGAAGTAGTAGTAAAATTCTGCTGGTGTTGGCAATGAGTTGGATGAAGAATTTAAACTGAATCCCTGAAAGATACATACATCCACTGTGAGTAATTACAATTTTGGAAAGATAGTAGGTCTACTGTTCATTCTTTTACAATAAGCCTGAAGTCTGAATCTGGATGTGAATCTTCAATTTGTGTTGGCTGAAGAAATCCATAGAATCTCCTATTATCTGTGTCAGCTGAGACATGTTTTATCCTGGAAGGAAATAATCTTAAAAGTTATTTAAGTAGTCCACAGGCATTACAAAGTTACTATATAGTAGATTATAACAGAATAACAGTGTTGGAAAGACCTTGAAGGTCTTCTAGTCCAACCCCCTGCTCAGACCGGAAACCCTTATTATCCAATCCCTTTTTAAAAACTTACAGTGTTGGAGCATTCACAACTTCTGGAGGCAAGTTGTTCCACTGATTAATTGTTCTAACTGTTAGAAAATTTCTCCTTAGTTCTAGGTTGCTTCTCCCCTTGATTAGTTTCCATCCATTGCTCCTTGTCTTACCTTCAGGTGCTTTGGAGAATAGCTTGACTTCCTCTTCTTTAGGGCCACCTGTTATATGCTATCATGTCACCCCATCATGGGCTGCCTTTGTATTTAGTCCCAAAATTTAATTGGTACAGAATCCAGAAGCTATGGAGTTCTCTGGAAAAAAATAGCAGTATTATATTGCATCTCCCCCCACCCCCCCAGTTTAAGATGCAAATTCCTAGAAGCCTTTTAGTTCATCACAGCTTTAGGTGACAGCAAATCATAAGTATTTGTTCATTCTCAGCATGTCAGTCACTACATTTATTCGCTCTGGTCTTAGCCATAAGCAAAGATTTTCCTCCCATAACTTTCATTTAAAAAGGACTTTATTTGTTTACAAATGTGCCATGGGAAAGAAAAAGTTCCTGAGAATCTGCAACATATATAACTGAAAAGATCTGAATGACCACTAGGTGGCAACAAACAGAATTCGACATATCCATGCTATCAAACTGGCATTTGGATTTTTCCAGACCAAATTTGGTAGTCTTATTTTAGACATTGAACCAAGTAAATAAGAGAAACAGAAGGATCCCCTTTCTCTTGAAAAGAGTTTTGCAATGAATATTGCTTTAAATGTGAGTAAAGACTATCATGGGATCAAGTATTAACAAGACAAAACAATAAAATATATAAGAAAGCCCAATTGCCTCCAGAATAAGCATCTTTGGAACAACCATAACCTTGATGACTGAGAATCTCTACAGAATAATAAAAATAAATATCTTTTTTTTAAAAAAAATATCATTATTTACATCCGTTTTATATTTTCAGGACACAAATGACACCAGAGAATGTATGAAGCTACCCGACCAGCTGGAAAAATATTACCTTACCACCATGTACTCTTTTGAATTCATCTTTGGTTTTATTGGAAACGTTGTTGTTGGTTTGGGTTCATTTTTCTCCTGGAAGACCTGGAAAAGTGGCAACATCTACCTGATCAACTTAATCCTGTCAGATTTATCTTTCCTTTGCACACTCCCATGGCTAGTGTCAAGTTATTCCAAAGGAACAGATGAAAACATGTGGTGCCAATTTAACAGAGTTTTCCTCTTCTTTAATTTGTACACAAGCATCCTTTTCCTGACCTTTATAAGTATTGACAGGTATCTGCTCATAAAGTATCCCTTCAAAAATCACTTTCTGCAGAAGAGGGCCACAGCTATTGTTTTCTCAGTAGCCATATGGATCTGGATTATGTTAGAACTGTCTCCCATATATTACTTCATCGCCTCTCAGAACAACAGCAACAACAGCCAATGTTTAGATTACGCAAGTTCAGGAAATGCGCTCCACAGCCTCATCTATAGCCTGATCTTGACACTCGCTGGGTTTATAATCCCTTTGTACATCATGTGGTTTTTTTACATAAAGACTCGTGCTCTCCTTATAAGCCACAGTTTGCAGTTCACTGCTGCTCTGCCCCTTGAGAAGCCTCTCGTGCTAATCATTATGGCAGTGAGTATCTTCTCAATTCTCTTTGCGCCCTATCACATCATGCGCAACGTTAGAATTGCCTCCCGAGCATCATTCTGGAAGCCTTCCGCATGCACGGAGAACCTGATTAAAGCTGTTTACACGTTAACAAGGCCTATTGCCTTCTTGAACAGTGTAATTAATCCCATCTTTTATTTCTTAATGGGAGATCACTTCAGGGAAACACTTGTGATCAATGTAAGATATTTCTTAAAAAGAATTCTACCTTGCTATAAATGAAGTTTCAAGAAATAGCAATAGCAATAGCATTTGATTTATATACCACTTATCAGGGCTTGCAACCCTCCCTAAGCGGTTTACAGAGTCAGCATATTGCCTCCAACAATCTGGGTCCTCATTTTACCCACATCGGAAGGATGGAAGGCTGAGTCAGCCTTGAGGCTGGTGGGATTTGACCTGCCTAATTGCAGGCAGCTGGCAGCTAAGTATACAGCACTCTACTCACTGCACCACCACGGCTCTTTGGTAAAGAAAGCCTTTGAACAGATATGGAATGCATCAGATTGCTAGTTTATGGGACAGAAGATACAATTTCTACTAACAATCTGGCAATTCTCCATGAACTCAACTGGATTCTAAAGATGGACCTCAAATTCTTTTGTTTTCTTCAAGTACTTCATCCCAGCTTGAAGTACTATGGTGCATGTTTGGAACTTGTTAGGTGGATAAAAGGCCAAATAGTTTCTGAAGCTTAAAGTGACATTCATCAGTTTTGTGTGGTGCATCTGCAACTTCCTTTTTCAGAAAGACATACACTTGAAATGATGTTCCATTCTAGCTGAATCCCATTCAAGATGGATTACTGGGGTATGTTGCATTACATGTGGACTGCCTCTGAAAAGAAAGTTAAACTCGTGCCTAATATAGCTGCCAGAGTTAACTAGAATAGTGGCATTTTAAAAATCTTTAACCAAGGAGATTGGGTCATAAGTGGGAGATTGCTGATTGCTAAAGAGAGATTTGTATGGTGAAAAACAGGATAGCAATTTCAAGTATTTAAATTATAAATGCAAGAGTATTACACTATTGGAAAAGTTCTTCACATTTCTTTGAAATAAGACAATTCAACCAAATTCTCTTTCGTCCAACTGAATGTTGAACATTGACAGAAAAAAAAAATAGGAGGTTGTCTCTACAGTATAGTAATTTACCCTTTAATAGCAATAGAATATAGCAACAGCATTAGATTTATATGCTGCTTATCAGCGCTTTTAACCCTCTCTAAGCAGTGTACATAGTCAGCACATTGCCCCAACAATCTGGGTCTTCATTTTATCCAGCTTGGAAGGATGGAAGGCTGAGTCAACCTTGAGGCTGCTTAATTGCAGGCAGCTGGCAGCTAAGTATATAGCACTCTATTTGCTGCACCACCACGGCTCCCTTTAAAATTCTAAATAAATTAGAACCAGTTATCTAAATAACTTTCATCATATATCACTCAACTAGTTGACCTCCTGAGTATTTTTTGAGGATTAGACAAGCGATTACTAACAAGAAGGATTTTTCTATGATGCACAGAATTCAGTGACACTTTACAAGCATGTTCCAGAAGTGTCATTACTGTAATTTTTTTATGTTAAACAAATCACTGTTTTGTAATTTTAATTTGGGGTCCTTGCAACTGCTTTTTGTTTGTTTGCATTTTTATATGAGCTTGTTTCATACATATCAGATGGCAGTGTTTGTTACTTTACCCCAAACCTATGACTTTTCATTGATTGCATAGAACAGCACTCTAAATGTGAAAATAGGATATTTTATTTATAACTTTGCATATTTGTATTTATACACTTGTTTTTTATTTATTTTCTTAAATAAATCTTGTTGAAAATGAGATTTCTTCAGTTCAGTGATATACCATTTCAACAACTGTTCTTTGCTTTTAGTAGAAGTAGATATCTGAAGATTGAAAATTAAGTTTTAACTCTGAATCTTTTTGCAACTCTCTCTCCCTCTTACATCCAAATTTAAGAAGCAGGGGTAGAGCTAATGTACTGGTGAATACCACTTTTTCTATCCAACCAAACTTCTTCCTTGTCACTGGATTTCAATTTTTAAAATTATTTTTAATTTTCTTTTTAAATAATGAAAAAGTGACCATTAATCTTTAAATGCTGCTAAAGCACTCACTTTTAAAAACGTATTTGTTTACCAAATGCTTTAGGGTGCATTAGCATTCTTCGAAAATAAAAATGGCTGCAAATTAGGACCTGCGTGAGGGAGACTGGGGGCGGGAGAGGGTGTTTAAGAAGTGTGAAATCTAAAGTAAATAAATAATTGCTATGTTAATAAGTATGCATGCCTGAAAAAAGGCAAACTGGAATGGTAATTTTTTTGAAAGGAAGAAAGTCATTACTTTGCAGACCTGCAATGACCTTGAGTTACCTTGAGATAAGATGGGCAGCCTATAAAATTTATAAATAAATAAATAAATAAATAAATAAATAAATAAATAAATAAATAAATAAATAAATAAATGACAGTCACTCATAGTAGATAACCCTCCCCACCAACTATAGGTTCTGTGGGAATGGCTTAGTGGGCATGGGTATGCTGTTGGCCAATTGGAGGTGGTATTTGCAGGTGTCAGCCAATCAGAGAAGGTATTTGCTGATTCTCCACACCAGTCAAAATTATTGCCACCAGTTCTCCAGAACCTGTCAGAACTGGCTGAATATCACCTCTGCCCACCACGAATTTGACAAACATTTTGTGAGAGTGCCCACAGCCTGTTTTCAAAATTCTATATTATCAGTTGTTTTATGTGCTTTGTTTATCTCCCCTGTCTTATAGCATAGATCTGAAGGTTCATCCCTCTAAATTAGGCTTTTTGATCTGAATTCCCTGCCAGAGTGAATAAAAATATAATATAGATTAGAAATACCAAATGACAAATCTATTATTACTTAGGACACAAGCATTAAATGAAAGCATTTTTAACACACTTTCAAACCTGGAAATATGTTTATTTATCTTTATAGTTTAGCAGATTGCATATAGAGCCTTGTGCCACCTGTTACATATACACCATGCTCCACCCCCAAGTCACTCACCTGAGTCCATTCCATCCCAACCCTAAGTCAGGTTAACAAATATTTAAACATCTCCATTCAAATGTTGATTCAGTGCCAACAGGCTTAGGTAAGCAAAGCACATACATTAAAAATACAAACTGCACTCAAAATACCTACTGCATTAACATTAGCTTATCTATGCCCCTACAATTCAAAGACATGGCAGGATTAATTTTTTAAAAAATAGCAAGGATTTATCTGCTGAAAATGTGTGTTGCAGATCCAGCTGATGAACTCTTGTTTGTGCTGCTAACGGTTTGTTTCATCTAGGAACATCTAAATCATTTTGCTAGCACTATTTAATGTGACAATGTTATTTATTTCCAATGCACGGGTAACACCATGGATTGGGCAAACTGATTTTCCTTCCTTCAGTTACTTAAAAAAGCATTGCCTCCATTTACTTTAGCATGAAAGTTGACACAGTTGGATACTCCCACCATAAAAGCAGGAAGCCATGTGTCAGTGGTTAAAATGGAAGTTTAAAAAATACCTTTTGAAAGTGAATATCACTTTCACAAGATATCACAGATACATCTGTAAATTATTTCCTTTTATCTTTGGAACTCCTAATGCAGTACAGGAATTGCTGGTACAAGTCTTATAAATAGTGGAAACAAGTTAAGAAATATGCTGAAAGAGGTAATTGTAGTACTAGGAATGCAAGCATAAGTATCATTTGAATTATTCCATTTCTATCTTCAGAAGTTATTAAACTAATAACTCTATTAAAGTTGCAGTATGCGGGCATCCAGTCTGATGTTGCTGTGTGATTGGTGCGGGGCTCCAAATCCCCACATCAAATCCTCTTTGTCAGACCTCCCCCCCCCCCCCCGGTAGAGCTAAATTCACCCTGTAAGGATGACACATAAGGAGGGGCACCCTGCTGGTTGTGGAGAACAGTGTTCTGCTGGACCAGGGTTCTTTCCCTTTTTGCCGAAGACAAAGGTGAGGCAGCCATTATGGCTGCCATGAAGCTGGGGCAGCTGAGGAAACCAAGACGGTGCTGAAGCGGTGAGAGTGGACAGTGATTGGAGCTGGGTGAGGTGATTTTCAACCTTTGGTAAGGATTTCCCCAAAAGAAAATTTCCAGACAAAGAGACTCCTTGGAATACCTTTAAGCAGCGATCAAAGAGTGACAGAGAGAAATTATACCCTAAAATCTATCGAATACAGAAGGGTTGGATGTATAAAGTTTACTGACAGGATTCTGAACAAGCATTTTAAAGTGCTGGAAATCTGACTGTTTATTGAATATTTTGTTTGAATTAATTTGAAAGGGACAACTGGCAAAATAGTTTTGAACTGGATTTTTAAGGTTGATTTTTGAAAGCAGACTTTTAGCATTGATTTTTAAGGTGAAAGTGCCTTCTACTAGTAAATGGATATATACTACTGCTGAATGGATGTATCCTATGCTATACATCTAGAAGGATAAAGTGACCTTGAACAATTCTGATAAGAGGAAAATAACACCTGGAGGTCTGCTGTACTATTTACTGTTCTATACTTATCTACTTTATGGTGACTAGAGGATCAGCCTTGAAAACCTGGAGGATATCTAATTGTATGACTTTTGAATACTGGAGCTAACTAACAAATTTAAAAAGTGGATTTAAAGAACTGTGTAGAAAATTCCTTGGAATGTGTAAGAAGAACCTATTGATTATTTGTGGGATACAAAGAACTATAATTATTATATCTCCTGGTGAACAATATTAAGATCAAGAAATCTGCTGGCTTTGGGAAGTCAAAAAGAATAGACTCTGTAGCAGTGACAGATTACTGACAGACTGTTGAATACTACTTGGACTTTTTAAAATTAGGCAAGATGGCTCATCAGGAAGAACAGGAGACACAAAAAGAAATCATGTTGTTACTTCAAAACATTTACAACATGATAATGGGGAACTCCAAGGAGATAAAGGACTTATTATATGATGTAATTGGAAAGACTGAAATTGGACAACAATAATTAATGAAGCAAGATAATAGAATCCAGGAAACAGGGAAGACAACTGTAAGCTTAGAAGATGAGCTAGAACAGACAATACAACAAATAGGGCAAGGAGAAAAGAAGGGAGAGACTATAAAGGTGGGTGAAATAAAATTGGGATAATATACACTAGGAGGTAGAAAAATTGAACTGAAAAACTTGAAAGATTTTTTTGGAAAAAAGATAGAAGGTTTGGCAGACTTATGGGTGGATTTGCAGCAAAAAACATCAGGGAGGGAAATAAAGGTTGGGTTGAATATGAAAGAAGTAGATAAGGACCCAGGCGAGGAGTGTGGGAGGCTAGCCAAAAAGAGAAGAAATAAAACTTCCAAGAGGTTCAGAGATGATGGATAGGAAGGACTTTTCATAAAAAAAATAAGAGTGGCCATATTAAAAATTAGAATAGATACAAAATTTAAAAATAGGAGGAATATTGTTATACATATTTTTACTTAACACATTTAAAGTGACTATGAGAGGGTAAGATTAGAGTTTTTAAAAAATGTTATTAGGTATGCTCAAAAATAATGCTATTACTATTAGAACAATGAAGCAAATATTGACTAATTGAAAATGAAGGATTATGTGCTGATACAGTTATGTATAACATTAGACCACGTAAATTTGATTAATTTAGTAATTCTCATTGTATTAATACGGCTTTTGTATCAAAACGACACTCAGACACCACATGAATTGATATTGGTGTATGTTTTTTTAAAAAAAAACTGTACAAAACCATAATAATAAAGTTGCAGTGTGCAACGTTTTTTAAATTTTATTACTGGGAAGAAAGTGTACTATAGCCCATGACACTTTTATTTATTTATTTATTTAAAAATATATTCTCTGGCATCCAATACAGATAACCAAACTTGATTTGTTGATTAGCCCCTGGGCCATATCACAATACAGAGTTCCAGAAACAAAATATTGCTAAAATTTGATAAAAGCAATTTAAATACAAATAATCCTTGATTTACCAGCCATGAACTGCAGCTGCCAAAAAAGCCAATACACTTCTAGGGTGCATAAACAGAGGGATAGAATCAAGATCATGTGAACTGTTGATACCATTTTATAATGCCTTGGTAAGGCCACACTTGGAATACTGCATCCAGTTTTGGTTGCTATGGTGTAAAAAAGATGTTGAGACTCTAGAAAGAGTGCAGAGAATAGCAACAAAGATGATTAAGGGACTGGAGGATAAAACACTTAAGAACAGTTGCTGAACTGGGTACGTCTAGTCTGATGAAAAGAAGGACTAGGGATGACATGATAGCAGTGTTCCAATACGTCAGGGGTTACCACAAAGAAGAGGGAGTCAAGCTATTCTCCAAAACACCTGAGGGTAGGATAAGAAGCAATGGGTGGAAACTAATCAAGGAGAGAAGCACCTGGAACTAAAAAGAAATTTCCTGACAGTTAGAACAGTGGAACAACTTTCTTCCAGAAGTTGTAAATGGTCAAACACCGGAAGTTATTAAGAAGAGATTGGCTAGCCATTTGTCTGAAGTGGTAGAAGGTTTCCTGCCTAAGCAGGGGGTTGGACTAGAAGACGCCTTCCAGCTCTGCTCTTCTATTCTACAACCATTTGTTTAGCGATTTTTCGAAGTTACTGAAAAAAGTGACTTAATGATTGGTGCTCATGCTTACAACTGTCACATCCTCTCCAAATTCATGTAAACAAAATTGGAGGACTTGACAACTGGCATTTATTTACCTTTCCAGTTGGTTACCAACAAGTAATGTCAGTGGTGAAAACTAGGTTCGCTTAGTAACTGCAGTGATTCATTTAACTGCATCAAAAAGATAGTAAAATTGGGCATGTTTGCTTGCAGTCCCATTCTGGTTGTAAGTTGATGACCACCTGTGGACTGGTAGCTCTTTTCAAAACCTCGATTAGTGCCAGTCTGTTGTGCCTTTTTAAAGATCTGCATCCCAACATAAGGGATAATGGAAATGATAGTGGGGTTTTCAGGACAGAGAGAAACGGGATAACTTCTCTCTGCAAACACTGTTCATAGCCAAGATCGTGAAGTTACACAAATAGGTGGAAAATGGAAGCAGGGTGTTTATTTTTATAGAACCGTTGTAATGGAAGTGTTCCTTTGTTTTCTTGTGAAATTGTTGATACATATCCCACTGATTTTTGATGCAATAGCCTTAGGGGCCTCAGGAGACTGCCATGTGGTGAATTGACCCAGAAATTCAAGGTAGTATAGATTATATTTGCTAAAACAAATGTAGATTATTTTAAGTTTATGTTGCCCTGAAATAAGAAAAATGGTAAGTAAAAACAAAATATTCAGCAGCCTTATATTTGTCAGGTTGATACGGCTGTTATCACTGTCAGTGTCTTTCTGGAAAATAATCTTTGGTAATGCATTTTTTTGTTCATGAGTTTTCTACAAATGTTACTTTTTGAGCAATTATAACAAATAATTGGGGAACTTGTAATATGCAAACTAAACTCTTTTCCCCAGTCAGACCCAATTTCACTTTGGGAATTAAGGAGTAAAATTTGCTCCCTCAAAATGACCAAAACATCAGTTTTTATAAATAAATAAGTGAAATTTATGGGCAAGATAGGAATAGATAATGGGAAGAAATTTTCACCCAAACGAAGTGCATAGATTTTTATCAACAAAACCAGGAAGGTTAATTCTATCAGTTTGAATGGACAATTACACTTGGCTACACTCTTATAGTCAATTAGTGGACCTAAACTGTGCTGTAATCTATTTATACACAGAAAAATTCAGTGGAAACAGCTTCTGTTGTATCACACTTTATTACTATATATAAATCTGTGAATTTATTTGAACTTGGATTGAAGTTCAACTATTCACTGAAGTGATGAATACCAAATTAAAAAGGGTAAAAAGCTGGGCGGGTGGTGATGGTGAGGGATGTATGCTAAGCTAATAGACACTGATGCTAGGTATACTTCAGAAGTCTACTTTGACAGGACTGGCACATTGTCTTAAGCCACAGTTTGTTCAACCAAAGTTGATTGAGAAAGCCACAACAGGCTATATACATATTATTCTAACTTCTAATTCACTGCTTGCTAACTATATGTAGTTGCATTTAAGATTCCTGTGCTAACTGAAAACCAAATTCCATCATGAAATCATGCGCCCCTGCTGGAACCTTTGAATTGACAATTACTTTAAACACATACAAATTACTTTTATTTCACAGCTGATTTTTTTTTTTAAAAAAAACATTCTTATAAGGTGACATTGAAGAAGATACTCCCAGGGTAACAGATACAATTTAGAGTTACCTCATTTTAAAAATGCAGTTATATTTAAATTTATGATAGTCAAAAAGCTAAACAAAAAATAGCAAGATCTGAGAAAATCTAAAGTTCATAGAAAATAGCATCTCCAGGGTCCACATTTTATATGGGAGTATGGATAAATAATTCTGATTAACCTGCAGGTCTTGATTTATGACCAGCCATTCTTTTCTTGTGGGTAATCAGATTGCCAGGGCATATAAGGACATCTGAAAAACCCAGCTGCCTTTCACTAAAGAGCTCCAAGCAATTCAGATTTAGTGTTTTGCTTCCAACAGTGAAATGCCGAAAGATTATACAATAGAAGGGAAGGAACTTTACAGGTATTGTAATCCTCTCCCAGCTTAATATAGTAGTAGTATCCTTGGACAACAGTGTTGCGCTGAATGGCACTGAATGCTGGGCAGCAACAACAGTTACCAAAAGCTATCTGGAAATGCAAATGCTCCATTGAGTATTGTGCATCTCCCTTCTTGACCACAACACAAATGACAACATGTTGGTGAGGCACCAATTATAGAGAAGGATAACTCTGCTGGTACGGACATGTCCTGAGGGCATCACCTTCCATAGTTGCTAACACTGCCTACCAACTAAAAGTCATTGGCCGGTGACCTTGTAGGCATCCAAAACAGAGATGGCAAGATACCATCAACAAAGATATGGAAGCCTCCAGCCTCCGCCCTGGAGACACAGCTGACCATGCAAATTGGTATTCAATGATCCAAAAAGCATACCCTGCACTTGCGGGAATACGCTAGAACAAAGAAGATTCCTGGACAATAAGCAAAAAGATTCATGAAAAGTCCTAGTTGTTGTTGTTGTTAGTTGTGAAATTGTGTCTGACCAATCGTGACTCCATGTACAATGTTCCTCCAGGCCTTCCTGTCCTCTATCATCCCCCAGAGTCCATTTAAGCTCACACCAACTGCTTCAGTGACTCAATCCAGCCACCTCATTCTCTGTCGTCCCCTTCTTCTTTTGCCCTCAATCTTTCCCAGCATGAGGCTCTTCTCCAGTGAGTCCTTTCTTCTCATTTGGTGGC
>JANHFR010005787.1:45668-58652 GCA_032468015.1 Mimophis mahfalensis
TTAGAATATAGATAAACTGGATAAATAGAAAAGTAGCATGCAAATACTGATTTAAAGAAAAATAAGTTACAATTTTGCCACTTATGCTTATTGATCAGATTTTTCAATAACCAATCAGGTTTATTAATAAAGAACAAAAAACAAATTTATTTTTAATCTAGTGGACCTAGACTATTATAGAGTTGCCTTGTTAACTGTATGAACCATCCTCAAGAAATGTCACCAGTATGAACCATCCTCAAATTTCACCAGGCTCAAGGTTGACTCAGGCTTCCATCCTTCCAAGGTGGGTAAAATGAGGACCCAGATTGCTAGGGGCAATATGCTGACTCTGTAAACCACTTAGGGAGGTTTGAAAGCCCGGATAAGCGGTATATAAATCAAATGCTATTGCTATTGCTATATTATGTATCCTCATGGAAGTAAATGTGATATTTTTTTGATAGTTTGCAGCTGTTTTTATCCAGTTGGTTTCCTTTGCTTTAGTTAACCAACCAAATCAATATTTATCAGTGCCATTGTGAGTCATCTAATTGGAAGAAAAAACATGTGCATGTCAATAAGGATTCTCTGAGCCATTTATCACTAGATTAGTCTGCATTCTGTGCATAGAGACATTTAGTGTGTAATCCCAATAGAAATCATGCCATCAACAAAAAAGGAGAAGTCAATTTCTCTTTGAAATACCTCCAGGTTTCACCTGCTAATTTATTGCTTTCTGTACTTGGAGCCATTGAATAGTCACTTCTTGGTTGTATGCTCATTTATCAAAATGTAAGGAGCTACATTGTGAAGTGATTAATAATCTCCCAAATCAGCCTGCATTTCGGTCTGGAACATTCATTTTAGTGGGTGGAAATCAAATGGATTTTTCAGGCCTCCTGCTGAAACAGGTGAAAGGAATGAGAAAAAATAGCAGAGGAGAATAGCAAAATGAATTTAAGGACTGTAGGCTGCTTCCATATATGTAAGGTAATCTAGAAATGCAGGCAATGAGGAATTGTATTTTCTCAGAGCTGAAACAAAGGGCACAGTGCCATATATTGTTTCAAACAAAAGCCCTGTTTGTCCCATCTCAGAAGTACTTTGGAATGTATCTTCCCCCAAACTGAAACTATTTAAAAGAGTAGAATAAAATACTGCTACTGTTGATGTAATATAGACCCTTCTTCACGGAGCTACTTAAGCTAGCAGCCAGGGATGCTAGAAAAGTGCCCACTATCTTAAATCTTGTGATGAGTGGTCTGTGGGACAACATCAGGGCAAAACATCCTATCACACTTGGATGACATCATGCCATCTGAATTGGTGAATAGCAATAGCACTTATATACCACTTCACAGTGCTTTACAGCCCTCTCTAAGCAGTTTACAGTCAGCATATTGTCCCCAGCAATCTGGGTCCCCATTTTACCAACGTTGGAAGGCTGAATCAATCTTGAGCCTGGTAAGATTTGAACTGCCAACTTGGAGGCAGCTGGCAGTCAGTAGAAGTAGCCTGCAGTACTGCATTCTAACCACTGCATCACTGTGGCTCTAAAAATGCCCCCAGGTGATAATTAGCAATAGCAATAACACTTAGACTTATAAACCTCCCCACAGTGCACTTTACAAAGTCAGGTTATTGTTACTAATAATCGGGGTCCTCATTTTACCAATGTTGGAAGGATGGAAGGTTGAGTCAACCTTGAGCCTGCCAGAACTTGTCCTTGTCAAGAATGCCAACAGCTTGTGAAATTTATTGAAATTGTTGTGGGATCCACATCCACAACACAGAGGAGTGTGTTTTCAGTCCTTATATTATAATGAGTAACTTCAAAGACCCCTTTCAAATCTTGGATACTATTTTCAAATCTTGGATATTATAAACTTGGATACCCGTATAATCAGCTTAAGAATGAATGCCCTTTCCAGGAATATATAGAAACAAAAATATATTCTTCAGTCTTTGTTTCTTTGAAGTCACTCATTTCCAGAATCTTTAAATTGTGTTCTGAACAGCCAGGCTTTGCTTTATAGATGAGTAATAAACAAGTAAAACACTTCTATCGTAAGAAAACATAAATCTTCTTTTTTATCCTTTGATCTTGTTTATGTATATTTTTTACATAAGAAAAAAAAAATAAGAATACAAAAATACCTTCTTTAGCAGCTTATTTCAGCTTGAAACTCTGGTCTGCATCAAGTAGGAAATTGCCTAACTACTTCATAGAAATGTGAAGTAATCTTTGCAGTGCAGATAACTACGTGGCTTTCAAATAATGATTAGTAATCATTATACTTTTGAGATACATGGTTGTAGTTGGGATATGAGAGTGCCAAGTGCAATATCTGAAGAAGATCTTCCCTCAGCAGGTGCCAGGACTTTAACACTGAATTGGGTCTCACCAGTTTGCACCTGGCTTTCCAAGATAAGAGAGGCTGAAGCTGTAAAACTCTCTTCCCAGAACTATGGTCTTTATGCTCTCGTGTGGCTAAAATGTAGCACTGCATCTTGTTTATTTGAGACATGATGAAGAGACTTGGATGAATTTTTTAAAAAGTGTACTTTTTAATGGAATGTAAAATTTACAAGCACAAATGTATTGAATTTTAAACTGATGATCTTTGAAATAGTTTTGCTTCTTTAGTTGATCGTTGTATGTCTCCAAGAGGCCATTTTTGTGAGATGCACAGCTATATTCACATTAATAATAAGAGTAATAATGAATAATAATGAATAAATAAGAGTTTGCTTCTGAAATTAATTTTTTAAATTTTGTTTAAGAACAGCAAGTACCCTTGGAGAATGAATTAGGATCAGGGCACTAGTAGAATAGTGCATGTAGAAGGAGCTTTTGCTTCACCATGTTTTCTGATCTAACAGTTGGCATATTGGTATTTATCACATGCAGGTAAGTATGTAGTTAGAGAGGACAGAGAAAGAAAATGAGAATGAGAGAATGATAGATCAGAGACGTGTCCCATCTTCAATTCAGGACTTCACAGGGCTTTTTCCTTCCACTTCTCCCACAACAAGTCTGTAAGGTAAATTAGTCTGAAGAGCTGATTGGCTGAAAGTCACCAACTACCATGGCTGAAGGTAATTTGAATCTGAATCTGACCAGCACTGATAATGTTACCTAGTCTGGGTGATGAAACATCTGCAACAAAACAGCCAAGCTCACAGAGCACCAGCTACCCCCCTGAATCTTAAACGGCCATTACATCAAGCACCGATATGTTTTAATAGTAGTATAGAGATTAGTCTTGGGGAAAAAAACATGGAAAGGAAGAGTGCTATGACTCACAATGTTTCAGTCCAATCTCCTTTTAAGACATACTCGGTTGCTTTTAAAATAAAAGATGAGCTATCCTTTCATGGAATCCCACAGTCTTGTCCTGAAAGTATCATCAGACACTTTCATCATAGAGAAACTTTGTTGAGTTCTGTGGCAATTCTGTGAAAATTCAGTAGTTCTGAATCCAACGGTCTGCTCAGCCCAGCCCAGATAATCCAGAGGTATTTCTCTCATATTTCTTCCTAAGCACTGTCTCACTGTCATCTGCAGCAGTTGATCGGAAAAAGTTGGGACAGTGGCATATGGATATTGCTTCACTTGTGTGGTTTCTTCTTATTTCAGCATGGACATTACTCCACACACAGAGGTTTACGTTCAACGGTCTTTCCTGCAGGATGTGTTAAGCCCTGGCAATAGAACAAGAAGGATCATATTAGGATTCAAAGTTGCTTGTAAAATGGCCCAATCAAAAGGTGCCTGATGTAAAACTCAGTGGGTTACATCAAGTTTGCACCAGCCATTTCCCCTGCCTCAACAGCAGTTGGAAAAAATATTTGCCAAGTCAGAAAAAAACCATTTCCACTTCTTTTTTCCATCCAAAAACTGTCATTTTATCTCTGCAGGTTTCTTTAAAAAATGTTTTTCCTTTAACAATAATTTGTTCAATAATATTGCAGATAATGAAATTCCTTTTTAATTTTTTTTTAAAGTTACATAAAACATCTCACTTTCAAGGTTGCGTTGTCCGGGTTACATCAAATACCTCAATCATCATAACACAATCCAATCTCTTTTCCTTCCACAATTATCAATTATTCTTACTGTCTTAACTAAGTGTTCATAAACTATTATATCATAGGTAACATTTCTAATACCATTGTTGTACAAAATTCAATTTCAACAATTAAATCATTACTAATTACCAATCATTACTAATACACAATTAATATCTCTTCACACCATATAATATTTCTATTTCTATCATTACTATTATTCTCTTTCATTTCTATTCCGCGACCAACGATAGAATGTTTCCCATACCTTGTAATGCTCTGATTCATCTTTCTCTTTAATAGCTAATGTTAACCTGCCCATCTCTGCACATTCTAGAATTTTCCTTATGATGCTATCTTCAGATGGTATTACCTCATTTTTCCAATTTTGAACAAATACAATCCTTGCAGCTGTTGGTACATGAATAATTAAATACGCATCAACCTTACTGAACGTATCAGGCAATATTCCCAACAAAAATATTTCCAGCTTCCATTCAATATATTGCATTGTCATTTTTTCTAACCAATTACCTGAAATGAAATTCCGTCTACAGGCATTTGCTTCCTATGATTCCCTAAGTGCCCAGTTATTTTCAAGCATATTTTTACCATGATCCAGCCTGGACATATGCTTCTTTTCTACAGAATGAAATGTTGGATTTGCAGCCAATAGTACCGCTTCACAGCTGGTATGAAAATAATTGCTATTTAAATCTAAAATAGATGACATATTAAAATACATTACACATTCTGGAAATTATGATGTTTTCTGAGGGGGTGGCTTGGAGAGATATAATAAAATCCTTTTCTATGCACACCTGATTATATCCCCAAATTTGTTTATCTCTCTCGCCCGATATTAACATTCCTATACACAGACATATTAAATACAATAATTAAAACAGACATTAAGCACATGCATTTGGATTTTTGATTTTGTATTGCTTGTTACATCAATTGTAAGCAATTATGGGGAGCACCAAATCAGTGACAAAGTCATATCATAACTCTTTGAGACTGGCTTGGCAACTTGTATAATAGTCATTCCATAAATGAATAAAAAAAACAACCCCTCAATATAAAGCTACAAGTTTGTGTATAGTCCCTAATGGTTAGTGCCAGTTTGGAATATTTCATGGACAGAAAGGAAATTTCTGAATATTATGAATACATACAAAGCAATATATATGAAGTAGTCACTGATATTAGAATATATTTAATTAATAGGGTATTTGATGTAATCATTGTTGGTTTTGAATTTTGGTGCTAGAGAAGATTTCTGAAAGTATTATGAACAGTCAAGAAAATAAACAAATGGATAATTAAACAAAACTAAGAGTTTTCACTCAACATACAAATGATTGAGCTCAAAGTATCACTCCAGCTATCTGGAGAAGGCCATAATGCTGAGAATGGTGGAAGATAACCAGCAGCAAGTTTGATGGATGAAGATGAAAACCCATTGAAACACAATGAAAGACCAAATTAGAGACACGGAGAAGATTGGTCCAAGTGATGGTTAAGACTTGACAATCAACTTGATGGCACATAATTGATAATCAGTTTTGAATTGTTTGCCATACTGTTGAATGGGCAAGTACAGCCTTAATTTGCTCCTATCCATTTGCATCCTTTCCATATGATAAAATTTTATCAATTCAGGAAGGCTACTTGAGTTTTAGTTTTTATCTATTTATCTATCTATCTATCTATCTATCTATCTATCTATCTATCTATCTATCTATCTATTTATTTATATCACATTTATATCCCGCCCTTCTCCAAAGACTCAGGGTGGCTTACAATGTGTTTAGCAACAGCTAAATGTCCTTAACTCTAGACTTTTTAACCCCTTAATAATTTTGATTGTGTGAGTATATATGTGTATACAGTGGAACCTCAGTTTACAAACGCTTCGGTTCACAACCAATTCGGTTTCCAACCAAAAAAAGCTAAATGTTTTACTTGGTTCACAAACAAATACTTGGTTTACAACCAAACTTCCTGAGGACAAAGAAATCACAAGAGAGAAAACACCTGAAGGACAGCGTCCTTCCATCGTGGAGATGGACTCTCCTGTAAAATAGCTACCTCTCTCTCATTCAGAATCAACCGACTGAACAGTTTTCTCTGTTGTTCATGGTTTTCTCAGTTAAAGGATTTTAAAAGATTTTACTGTTACACTGTGCATTATGCAGCATATTTACCTACGGTACTTTATTTGTGTGCTTCAAAATATTTTAAAAAACAATAGAGTTCATAGGGGTCTGAAACTGATTGATTGTATTTCCATAAAACCCAATGGGAAAATTTGTTTCAGTTTACAACCAACTCAGTTCACAACCAAAGTTATGGAACCAATTGTGGTCATGAACCAAGGTTCCATTGTATGTGCATTTATGTCTGTAGAAAGTCTGGGTAGAACTTGTAGAGCAGACATATCCCATTGTATAATCTTTACCTGTAAAATCATATTAACTCTGAGGAACAAAGGCTATTTCCCACTCTTTCAGTGAGCATTCAAGGGGAAACTTAAATGTTTGATTTAAATCATTTTACTTATAGTATCTTAAGTTCACCCTAAAAAGCTCTTCTCAGGTTTGGCATATGTACATTTTTATATATTTTATGCCTCCTTGATTTATGATTGTTCCTAATTTTGCTACTAACCTTCTAGAATTTGTCCTTCCCATTCTCTTTCCCAATAAAATGTATGAATAACTACAGTCAGTTCAAACGACCTTGAAATCTGATAAATCAGTCAAATTTTCAGTAATATTATAAGATGGAGAGGACTTGCTGCTCTCTTTTGAAACATCTTAGTAGCACTAGCTTCTTCCAAGAATTGAATCTTTCACAACTTTCAGCTGTGTGTCCAATTCTTCAATTAAGTTTTAAGATTTATAATGAGTCATAGTGTATTGGAAATACACAAAGATGCTTTGTTTATAGAACATTGCATCATTGTATAATACATGGCAAGCCAGTCTAATTTCATCCTAAAACTTTCTTCGATGATTCTAAAACTATTCACTTCTTGAATTTTGCTGCTACAAATCTTAGTTTCAATGCAAATACTTGAGGTCTAGCAGTAAAATGGGCCTATAATCTCATATCTCAAAATTAAACTCTTCTGTTATGGAAAAGTAGCAAAAATAGAATTGACCAGCTATAATAAATTAACAATCAAGGCTTAGATCTGTCTTTATTTCAAAACTTGATACCCAAGTCTAGGTTACACTTAGCACAGCATTTTGCAAACTTTCAGATCTGTATGCTGTGACCTGCCTTTGGTTCCTCTGCCAGCAAAAATGGGCAACCTTCCTGAGTTCTGTTTTCACTGGCAGAGGGTTGCAGGAGGCCATCACAGCCAAAAACGGAGCTCAGGAGCCTGTTTTCACTGGCAGATCACTCAGGGCACCACAGGCGCCCCTCGATATGAATGATTTCATGTGGCCATGCCTGCCCTGACCATGCAACACTAACTATGATGTGGCCCTCAATGAAATCAAGTTTGACACCCCTGAGGTAAGGCATCAGGCTAGACACTGGGAGACCATACATTCTAGTCTCACCTTAACCATGAAGCCATGTAGTGGCCTTGGTCCAGTTGCTTTAGATCAGTTCTAGGAAGGTGGCAAAGGCAATTTTCTGAAAAATGCTGCCAAGAAAACTGCAGACAACTGGACAAGATCAAACAGGAAAAAAGATCTAGGTGCATTTATTAAATACTGAACTGAAGATAAGAGGGAAAAAAGATTTTTGAAGACTTTAACCAAATTTCTCAACAGATAGCATTCAGACACCTTCTTTCCACCACCACCACTACTCTCCTTTCCTTTCTTCTTTCTATTCTTTGCTTCCTTCTTTGCTTCCTTCCTTACAATGTCTCCAGAATCTCTGGATATTGCAGACATATAAGGACTAGGTGAGTGAGAAGAAACAGGGCTGGACTTGTTTGTTACATGCCCTTCCTGAGAGACCTGGTGGGATGAGTGGGTGTCGCTGGGTAGAGGTGGCCTTTTAAAATGAAAGACAGGCCTCATTTTGCTGACTTGTGAAATGCTAATCTGAATTTATGGATTATTGTAATCAAGGAGCAGCCTGTCTCAGCTTCTTCCTGATATATGTATCAAAATCTACAAGATGCCATGATGAAGCCTTTTCCCTTTTGTATGTGATTTTGAGCCCTAATTGAAAGATTAGGCTATCATTATTTTAATGACTGTTCTTGTAATGTTCAGAATTGCTTTTATGTTAATATTCTTTTGTACACTGCTTGGAGACGCTCAACTGGGGCAATAGAGAAATTTTATTAATAAGTAAACAACTAATAAATAACAACAGCCAGCAGAACAGCTTGTAAATCTTCATTTGAAAATGTTTGTTTAGTAGACTGCTCTCTCATTAATAATTATTCTTCTGACAGCCTCCTGTGACTTCTTGCATCAAATAGTTATTTAAATGTTGCAACTGATTTATATTTACTGGACTTGCTTCAATTACTAATATAATACCATTCAATAAGTGGCCACATATGGTAGATTTATTGACAAATGCTTATCCCTAAACAGAGATATAGACATGTACTGTATATTATCACTAAAGGTATTTGAAATATATTTTCAAGATCTACATTTTGGCAGCATATAAGTCTTATCTGACACTGATTTTTCCCAGTGCATTTGTATTACAACTCCAAGAATAGACTGATAGATGAATAATAATCCAAATATGACCTTGTTCAGGAAAGCCATCTTATTATGGACAATAAGAGATTAAGGCATTATTAATAGGCTATATTTTCTTGTATTCTTAGCAGTAATTCTTTTTCTTCTGTCTCTTTTTAAATGGAAAAAAGTATCCTTGCTTTTAAAAATGTTGACTGCATTATATTTATATATCCCTATTTGGCAAGTACAGTGGAACCTCGGGTTGCAAACGCCTCAGTTCGCAACCAATTCAGGTTCTGAACTGGAAATTCCTCCATGTTTTGGAAAGGTTTCCAATCCAAAACTTGGATTCTGAATAAAAACACAGTGTGGAAAGCTTGCTTTCCGCGCCATTTTGCCGTCTGTGCATGCGCAGACGCATCGCTTCAGGTCGCGACCAATTCGGCTCACGACTGCAATCCCGGAATGGATTGTGGTCAGGAGCCGAGGTTTGACTCTATTGGCTGCTATTGGTTCATGTAAGAAAATGCATGATTTGATAGCGCAATAAGGTACTGTATATGTTTTTTTAAATTTTTATTTCTAAGGTCAATGCTGGCAAGAATCAATATAGTACAGGTATTCCTCAATTTATGACCAAAATTGAGACCAAAATTTCTGTTGCTAAGCAAGACAGCTAAGTGAGAATTTTACGATCTTTTTTGACAAAGTTGTTAAGTGAATCACTGCAGTTATTAGTAACATGATTGTTAAGTGAATCTGGCTTTCCCTTTGACTTTGCTTGTCTGAGGGCTGCAAATGGCGATCACATGACCTTGAGACACTGCAACCATCATAAATGAGTCGGTAGTCAAATGTCTGAATTTTGATCACATGACCATGCACCTGCTGCCTTGGTTGTAAGGGTGAAAAATCATCATAAGTCACTTTTTCAGGGCTGTTGTAACCTTGAACAGCCACTAAACAGATTTGTAAGTTTAAACTACCTGTACGCCTGCTGAGCCGACTCCAATAACCATCCATGAACATCTTCAGGGAGGACGTGGAAGTCCCCATGACATGCATTGCTATGTCACCACCCAAATCATATGAATTACATACTTCAGATCCTTCGCATTATAACATCTTTGGGCCACATTGGTGATTATGTCACAATACACCTAAGATTACCATGGTTTTTACTGGTTGTCTATGTTTTTAATTTTGGGAGTTGGAAAGCAGCTGATACGTTTATGGCAGCATGAAATTTTGTGGAGGATTTCTGCTGGTATGAAAAATTATGCAAATGTAGTTTTATGAATATGAGTTCCTTTGATGAAATGTCTGTTCAGCTCCTAGCCAGCAGGAAACCAAATACAAATGGGAATGAAGGACATCGGGTACCATCCCACTGCTTCATTCATGTTTCGGTTCTATGCATGGAGAGACCTATTATGAGGCCTCCCTGAGCTATGTAATTAATGGACTGAAATGTGATGGGGAAACAGAAATTTGGCTACAGTAAAGATACATTTCTAAATGTCACTTTTATAACTGCTGCAGTGTCTGCTTCCCTTCTCAAAGATGGCTCCCTCCAGACATTCTGATTAGGACATTCTGCCTGTAAAGATATGGGACAGGTCTTAATTGCAAAAGCAGCAAGGGACTTTTGATAGATTCTCCCACCTACCTACTCCATTACCACCCACAGGTATCACTGCATGAGCCATAACAAGAGGCTTTAACGTGAACAGTAGACTGAAAGAAAAGATTTCTGGTGCATTGTGATTGAGTTGCCAAGAACCTGGGTGGCTTCAGAGGTAATTATAAATAAATGCACTGTTATCCTGCAATAACTTTTTAAAATAGTTTTACTGAAGTTTTTAACAAATGCGGTAAAAACTAATGCAAGCTCAACTAGAAGAGATAGCAATAGGAATAGCACTTAGACTTATATATAGCTTCACAAGTGTTTTTGCAGCCCTCTCTAAGCGGTTTACAGAGTCAGCATATTGCCCCCAACAATCTGAATCCTCATTTTAGCCACCCTGGAAGGATGGAAGGCTGAGTGAACCTTGAGCCTGGTGAGATTTGATCTGCCAAATTTCAGGCAGATGGCAGTCAGCAGAAGTAGCCTGCAGTACTGCATTCTAACCACTGTGCCACAATGGCTCAAATGGGGGGGAAAAGGAAAAAAGATAGAAAAGGAAACAAAAGACAACAGAAACTACAATAAAGAAGTGCTTTCCAAAATTCATCACACCGAACATAATCTAATTTTTCATATTCTTTTAAATTTACAACAACAAAAATCTCTTCTCCCCATATACTAACTTCTATCTATACACAGTCCAGAAATCATTTTTTCCAATCCTAGTGCAGCAAAAATCCAATAGGAGTTACCAGAAATATTGAACAAATGGTTTATATTTATAAATGGTCAAATAGTCCAACTTTATATTGCTTCCTTCTGTACAATCTTGACCTTTAAATCATTCGTATGACACCCCAGGATTTGATTTAAATGCCAGCATCTTCGGCGTTTGAAATGAGTTTTCAAAATTTTCACTAACTACATTGTAAATGTTGGAAAAAATATTTCATCCGGAATTTCTTGTTGCATGTTGCTCCATGTCCATATCCGTTTCCTGATTTGCCTTATGTAGTCTCATTTTGGTAACTGCAATTTTATTTTCTTTCATGCCATCAAGCCTTTCAGGTAAAGATTTTTTAAAGTTTTTTCATCTTGTGAGAGTGTATCTACTGAAATAGGAATCCTGTGTGAGGCATTACTTATTAATACTTCAGTCCATGTTTAAAAACGCTCTTTAAAATAAGAGAAATTATAACCATTTGACTTAACCATTTTCATTCTCTTCTTCCTCATCCTTTAATTCCCTCTAGTATACACTTGCAAGTTGCAACCTTTATCAAACCTCAGTTCAAACTATGGGTTTAATTTTATTCTAGTCATTTCACACAAGTATTTGACTTAATTACATACTTGCTTTTTAAAAATCTTACCCTAAAAAGAGCCAATATCCCAAATTTTTCTGGTCTCTTAATCAATTTAAAACTTTCATAAATCAAAACTCCATTTTTTGTTATTTTTTTGCCAATGGTATATTATTTTAAATGTTTTAATCTCTATTTATTTGGGGACTGGAGACTAAAACATAAAAAGAAAGGTTCCTGGAATTGGTATGTATAGTTTAATGAAAATAAAGATTAGGGGTGACATGATAGCAGTGTTCCAACATCTAAGAGTTTGCACTTAGAGGAGAGGCAGTCAACTTATTATCCAGAGCATCTGAAGGCAGGACAAGAAGCAATGGCTGGAAACTAATCAAGGAGAGAAGCAACCCAGAACTAAGGAGAAATTTCCTGATAGTTAGAACCATGAATCAGTGAAATGACTTGCCTCCAGAAGTTGTGGAGGTTCCAACACTGGAAGTTTTTAAGAAGAGATTGGATAATCATTTGTCTGAAATGGTATAGAGTTTCCTGCCTAAGCACGGGGTTGGACTAGAAGACCTCCAAGGTCTTTCCAACTCTGTTATTCTGTTAAAATTTCTTAAATTGAAAGAAAGTAACTTATCAGTTTCAAATTAAACTCACAGTTTTAATGGTTTCTAATATCCATAAAACTTCCAAATGTATTAGAAAGTGAATTCACCTGGCTTAGTGTCATTGTGAAAGGCTCCTCCATTGCTGAGAGTAAAGATACCATCTCCCTTGACTCCTGGCACTCAAACCTACAGGATGAGAGACTGCTGCTATTCATGCAAGAAGTTTGCTAAATGGTCTACTCATGCGTAGCTGCCACTCAGAGCATTCATCGGCAAATCTCTGGACAGATTCGAAGAACCAGTCTTTTTCATTCTTCACAATGGTCTTCATCTCTGTATCTTCAGTCAGCCATGACTCCCACTGGAAATAAAAACCTTGTAATAACTTTTTATATCCATTCCTAGGCATCATTTCTACACTAAGGATTTAAAGATAAAAAGCAATCTATGGGCTCAAAATACACCCACTCTTAGATGCACGCATGGGATTGGACATACGAGTCACAGGATTAAAATTATATCCTATTGATAACTTTGGCTATCAATACAAATGGCAGAGAAAATTAAAATACTGCAGGGAATGACATAATGTACCACATGCTTATATTTCTGGAGGAAATACAGAAATAAATTATTATTATTATTATTATTATTATTATTATTATTATTATTATTATTATTATTATTATTATTAATTAAATTTGTAT
>JANHFR010005791.1:28766-51242 GCA_032468015.1 Mimophis mahfalensis
ATAATAATAATAATAATAATAATAATAATAATAATAATAATAATAGTAGTAGTAGTAGTAGTAGTAGTAGTAGTTGTAATAATTCATCTGAATTTTTTTCTAAGCCATAAATACCAAGTAGTATAAAATACCTACTTTCCAGAAGTTCAATTTGCTGGTGGATTAATATCTGATCAACCTGTTATAAGAGTGTGTTAAAAAAAATATTAGAACTAAGCTATAATCAACAGATTCATTCTACAACTAGTCTGTAAGTTATCAACCTGATCATTTAAGAGGTGCCTTAAATGGAAACAAAACTAAGTTATTTTTTCTTGATAAATTTTCAAAATTAAAAAGGAACCTTATTTCAGCATCTGTCAGCCCTGATGCCTTCCAAAAAACTGGACCATCACTCTAAAATATCCCACCAGTACAAAGAATTTGTCAACTGGGAAACTAAGAAGTTGCAGGTCCAACACATCTAAAGCACACCAGTTTTGTTTGGTTTCAAATTATCAATGGTAGTAGATTCAACAACTTTCACAAATCAAACTACAAAAACAGAACCGGGGTTACTTTACATAGAAGTTCTCTATACTATTCCAATCTTCTGGCAGTATCTACACCATCAAATAAAGTGGTGTTTCGATTCCATTACCTTCTCATGGCCATTCTTCTAAACCTATACACCAGTGTTTGTCATCTTCCTAAATGAATGGGACATGTTTTACAAACTGCAGTGCCATGAAGTCCAGAAACACTCCTGATCTATCTTTCTCAGGCTTCGGCACATGTTTTTGTCCTAGGATTTGTATTTTAAAAATAGCTAGGCTGGTATTTAGTGAATGAGTGCATACCTTGCATTGAGGACAATTCAGGTTCAAGTTTAAGCATCTTTATGCAGAGCTGGAAAAACTCATATCTAAAAACTTGGGATAGAGGATGCATTACTCTAGTGCCCACTAGAAGGAAGTTCTGCTTGACAGTCAAACATGCCCTTACTCTTCTAATGTTCTGAAAGGCTCTGAAGACTTGGATTTTTGCCCAAAATTTTGATGAACATGATTGAAGGCCAGCTTTCTTCCTTTTCTCTGTTCCCATCCAGGTTTGTTATCTCTGCCTTCTTGTTCTTTTTTGGGTTGGGTTGTTTTCTTGTTTAATCTTTAACCATTTATGGACTTCCCAGAGTTGCTACGAATTGGGCAACATATAAATTTAATAAAACATCACCATCATCATTCTAAACGAATGAACAGCCTATACTTTCAGTGACCATACTTCCTTAAAAGAATAAAGAATGGGGGTGTCAAACTCAGGTCATCATGGTGGCATCACATGATGTATCGGGACTTTTTCCCCCTTTGTTAAACCGGATATGGGCGTGGCCAACATGTGATGCATCCGGCCTCTAGGCCATGAGTTTGATAGTCTTAATAAAGAACAAGTCTGAAAAAGGAGGTGTATAAGGATTTTGAAAAACGTTTGTTTGTACCTTTGAGTTACAAAGAAAAATGAAGAGCAAAACCAAGATTTTTTTTTACCAAAATTCATATCCTGATAAAAATATCTAAAATCGAAAGGTATATGTAAACTTATCTCAAACATACAGTTCAGTTTCCATGTTTCCCACATGACTGTGAAAATTATGAATTAAGTGGTGAACATTTTGTATAGTAAATGTTAAATGGCCAAAAAAAAGTGCAAAATAAGAATTTTTGAAAAAAATAAATAAACCTAAAAGACAGCCTTCTAAAATACAGTATGGTCCTTTATAAAAGACCCATGGTCTCTGTATTTAAAACACTTTGCCAAGGTGAGCATTACTGTTTTCACACAATTTGAAGAAATTCAAATTATACTTCATCAGGTAGAAAGAGAGGAAGATACCTGACTTAAATATTCCAATCCAGGAGGGCAATTTGGAAGAGGAGGTGGTTCTGGCATCCAAATAGCTCGGGGAACAGGTTGGCTATAAGTTGTTGGGGCTCCATAAGCTGTAGGAAATGCATATGGGGGCTGTGCTGGAGCACCTTTTAGGGAAAATGAAACAAACAAAAATAGTTAAAAAAACCAAGTCCATGCAGAATTTTTTGTTTTCTATTTAAGCAATTAGGTTTGTTAATGTTCAGGATTCAGGATGTATTATGCATAATTTTCTCCTCCATCATAAAGGGAGAAAAAAAGCATAGAATATAGGCATGTGTAGTATTTGAAATGCAATGTAGTTCTCCTTTCCCCTCATGCTTTAATGAGATACATGATGGGTATCTGTATGATACGTTACAATGATAAATCATACTGTAATGCATATAGATATATGTATTTCCTTTGTAGAGATAGCTAGAAGAAGGAAGACTAATCTGCCCATACTGTATGTGTATGTGGACAGATTTTGGAAGACTTTAACTGGATATTAATTTCTTTCCGGCATAAATCAAAATGTGATTTTTGACTTTTGATAGCCCCTGCTTTTAAAAATTAGTATGACGGTAGGTAAAAGGAATTTTTCTGTGGTGGCAATGCATCCTAATGTTGCTAAGAAGGTTCATGCAGAGGTAGGAATATTAGCACTGTCTTAAGTTATTTATATAAAGGCAGGATATAATAAATATTTACACTGTTTTTAAATAAAAACATTTTTCATCACATTGCGTTACAACAGATACCCATCAGGTCATAACTTGTGACAGTTGTAAAATGGATTGGCGACATGGCCTGTCTGATTTTATGGCCTTTTTTGATGGCAGCTGTTAAGCAAATTCTTAGTTGTTAACAAATCAGTTATTCACTATGGGCATTGTTTTCCCAAAAACTGGAAATGAATGCTGATTTTTGGCAAAACCATTGTAAAACGTGATCACGTGACTCACTGGGCAGTGCAAACAGCCATAAATATGACTCTATTTGCCAAACACATGAAATGGCCTTGGCCAGAGTGGGGGTGTTGTCCATCAAATTGCAGCATTTGGGATCCGGAAACTGATTTCTCCTGTGCTAATCAACAGGAAGAGTGAATTTTGAAAAATGCTTAAGGCATTAGAATATACATGCGTGGATATTAAGTTCTAGTCCCACCTAAGGCAAAAAACAGCTGGGCCAGTTCTCTCTCTCAGCCCTAGGAAGAAGGCAATGGCAAACCACTTCTAAAATCTTGACCAAAAATCTGTAGGGACTTATCCAGGCAGCCAACTGGCAGTCACTGACTCGAAGGCACAAGGGGAAAAAAACCCCCAGCAAGAAACAGGAAAACTGCCACATCATCCAGAAATTGCACTACTGATATTAGAGATAATCCTCAACTTACAACAGTTCATTTAGTGTCCATTCAAAGAAAAAGTGACTTATGACTGTCACAGTGTCCCAGAGTTACGTGATCACCTTTTGCGACCTTCTGACAAGCAAGTTTAATGGGGAAGCCAGTTTCAATTAACAACCATATTACTAACTTAACAAGTGCAGTGGTTCATTTTTAACAACAGTGGCAAGAAAGGTCATAAAATGGCACAAAATCAATGTATCACTTAGCAACAAAAATTTTGGGCTCAATTGTGGTCATACATAGAAGGCTACCTGTATTTTCTTAACAAAAATAAGAATGAGTATGACAATGTGATGTTTAGGAGGCAAACAGCTATGATTTCCACACTTTCAGTATCCTTTCTCATTCCTCTCCCCTTCCCAGATGCAGCATGGTATTTGGTCATGTTGGAGAGAGATTCAAAATGGAATTGGAGTACCTTCCAGAGATATGTCACTTCAAATCCTATTCTTTAAAACAAACACACTCAAAGGCAGAAATTGAGACTGGAAATTTAACCTAAATTGCTTTCGCTAGCATTTGACTAAGGATTTATGTGCACCCTTAATAAAAGATAGGTTTCCCATTGGGGTTTATGTACTGCTCTCTGTCGGACTGGGGTTTTATTATTTTGTATGAACCCAATCAATTGGAATTTATTGAAAACAACTTTGTTAAAACAAAGCATGACTTAGCCTGATATGTAGACTCAGTCATGGTGTTACTTGTCTTTTCAAAACAACTACCTATTCAAGTTCTTTGTTTCGTGTTAGTCAAACAAAAAGGAAATCCATGTAGGATTTTAAATTACAGAAGTGTGAAAGTTTGCTAGGATCATTTGTTCTAACCATTATTTTCCCATCATATGTTTTCTTTGTGTAGGTCAAAAACTTGTAGAATAGAACATCCAACTAGAAACTGAGTCGAGTGAAATTGAGTCAAACTGGAATGTGATTTGCAGTAATCTTTAATTTTACTGCTTTTGAGGGACTATTTTATATTGACATTTGAAGGCTCAATTGATTTTTTTTTCACCCAACCATCTTCAAAAACCTAAAGCCAAAGTACATCATCTTTTGTCTTTCCTTTTCATTTTACCTTCCTTATCCCTAAAACTATCTTCCAAAGTGGGCTAGTCCAAGAGAGACTGACTGATCCAAAGCCACATACTTCAATTATTGGCACAAAATGTCTGATTCTGAAGCCAGACAGGATCAGATCTGGTTAGGACATAGATAAACCCTAGGGGATTCCAGGGCTATAGGTTATAGCCCTGGAACATTTAAACCTAGAGGCTATAGGTTTGGTAGCATTTTGGAAGGAAGCAGCAAGCAAATTATTTCCATACTGCTGAGAAGATAATGGCATGGTTGTGTCCATGAAGTCACAGAGAATTGATAGCTTAAAGGAAACCATGGGGTTTTTTTGTGTTTTTTTTTTTACTAAGGTTAGCTTTAACCTTGGCTACGTCCAATAAATGAATCACTTGAACAAATATACCATATTCAATGCAAGAAGCCACAAAGTGTTATGTTATTACTAATTTAACCAGCTCAGTACAAACCTCCACCCTAAGTTTCAGATAGAAATCCTTTCCAAGATTCAAACTGAAACCTTTTGCAAGTTGAGCTATGGCCCTGTGCACACTGCAATTTTTGCCCCACACCATTTTCAAAGCCCAATCAATTGTCACCATTTTTTTAAAGTAGACAAGGCCATATTTCCACGCTCTAAAACCTTATGCTTCTCCCCAGGTGCTTTTTAAATTCAAATGCTTTACTGACTGCAATAGCTGGATGCATGCCTCTTCCAAGGGATAAAGGTATCTCTTTTATTATTTGAACATAAAAGCCATTCAATGCTTGCCATCATTCAACTGAATGTCATTTTGAATTACTTAGCATGCTAGGAGGATCAATTTGTTTCTGAAGGCTAACAAAACTATGCCTTTTACTATTCTTATTGTTCTCCTTATTTACACAGCACCATTATCTTGATCCTGTGCTAAGCAACTTAGTTTTGCATGATAGAGAGCAAAGGGTACACTCTTCCAGGAAGCTTCTGATAAATTGGGAAAAGCATGCCTGCATTACAGTCCAATTAGTCCAACAAGGAATTCATATTAAGGTTACAGATCCACATATTCTTCATGCTTTCTTGCTCCGACTTGTTAAATCCTGTAATCAAGGTATGTATAAAACACTGAGGAATATTTGAGAAACAGCAATAGCAATAGCATTTGATTTATATACTGCTTATCAGGGCTTTCAACCCTCTCTAAGAGGTTTACAGAGTCATCACATTGCCCCCAACGATCTGGGTCCTCATTTTACCCACTTCCAAAGGATGGAAGGCTGAGTCAACCTTGAGCATGGTGGGATTTGAACTGCCTCACTGCAGGCATCTGGCAGCTAAGTACTATATATAGCACTCTACTCACTGCACCACCATGGCTCTATGGTATATCTAAATATGCTTTCACAAGTGATTTGCATTCACAGCTAAACTATTATCTTTATCTCAAAGGGAAATAAGACTGAATTTAAGTAAGTAATCAATATTCAGAAAAACAAATATAAATTCACATCAAAACCTTGCATGGCTTACTGGCATTTCCTTTCCCTAACAAGCATGTACTTGCACATGTGTGCATAGTTTTTGAGTCTGTATGTGTTTGAGAGTGCCAATGCAGTGGTTAAGAAGCTGGACTAGGAGCAGAGAGATTCAGGTTCTAGTCTTGATTAGAAATGACTTCTCCATCCTAGACTGCGACCTTGAAAATTATTTATCTACAAATGTTCATCAGACAACATGATACATTACAGTCCATAACCTTGAATGAAGAGTACAGCAATGGCTTGATTGATGGGGAGATATGCATTTACACACATGCCCATAAACAGAAGGGTAAGGACAGAAGATTAAACATAAATTGAATTAATGATACTGATTAAAATTAATGGGCTGTAAAATAAGAAAAACCCATTTGTGAAATTGATTGATCCTCAATTTACTGCACACACACATACAAACCATAGTCTTTTACATAAATTACTTTGTTTCCTATAGCCATATACCAAACCTCAACTTATGATCATAAATGGACTGGAATCTTGGTCAATGAGCAAAGCAGAAGGTTGACTCAGCCTCCCATCCTCCCATCCTTCCATAATCAGTAAAATGAAGATCCATATTGTTGAGGACAATATGCTGGCACTATAAACCTCTCAAAGGGTGCTGAAAAGCACTGCGGAGCAGTATATAAGCTTAAATGCTATAGCTATTGCTAAAGCAGTCTTTAATCAGAGCGTCACAACTGCTTCACTAAATCTTGGAACTCCCAATTGCAGTTGTTGAGTGATCTCATGGATCATTAAGTAGATGGAGTACCTGGTAAGGAGTATGGAGTCCCTCCGTGAAATGGGGAAGACCATGGGTTTCCTGATGCAGACCTTGTAGGAATGTATTTGTACTCAAGTCCTGAAAATCATCCCTGCCATAATCTAACAGAATGTTCAGCACCAGAATGGAGAGACAATCATGCACAGCCTGTGCCAAGCATACAAGGTCACTACCCACACCTCTGACTCACTCCACACTCCTTATCTTATTGTTGCTTCTCCACTCGTCTCTGAAAATCCTCCCTACAAGCAGGATTTTAGTGCCAGAGTGGAAAGACCCTCACACAGTCTATACCGGGCCTACCTGGACATTTACTTTAGCACGCTGCCTTTCCGCTTTCCTGAAATCTAAGCAGGATTTACAGCTCCTGAGACACACCTGCCTATGCCAGGCCACCTCCACCCACCTATGGCACCTCACATCCCTGCCTTATCCCACTGCCCCTCTGCTCTGGGACTGGACATCCTACTTGGATTTTGGCTCCCTCTCCCTGGGGGTTGATTGAAAGAGCTGCTTGCCAGAAGATTTCTTATCTCCATGCGTAGAGTTCCCATTGTTGAAGCTTGCCAAAGGAGTTGAAATCTGTGGAATCCTGCAGCCTTCCAAAAGAGTTCAACCCTCCTTTGTGGACAGAGCTGAACTCTTGAAGGTATCAGCTCTGTCCTGAAGACTTCAGTTTTGTTCCTACAGCTCACCAAAGGATTTCATCTAATCTGCCACAGTCCCCTCCACATGTAGAAGAAAAACGTTCATGGATTCTTTTGCATTAGAAAACCAGGATTCTCCATGGATGGGCCATAAGCTCTTTATTGCAAAAATTCCAGAGGGTGTCAAAAGGAAGATAGAACTAACATCTATTTAACAGAGACGACAGTGATTTTTCTCATTTTCTTTCACCTGCTTGTTCTTTGCACTCACCTGTTTACCTTATTCTGATAAAGTATTCTCAGCCAAGGTAGGCTGACCACTTTCCATCAACTCATATATTACTATTTGGGGAAAAAGCTTGTATTCCTTCTTGTGCGGTTGCAATAAATTTAACTCAAACGCATAGTTTCCATTCACTAAAAAGGATCAGGGGCTTGTTTGTTTCCCTTCACACCTTGTTTAAAAAAAAAATGTTTTATTTCTTCATGCCTTTAAAGGTAAAGGTAAATGATGGAACACACCTCTCCCGAACTTTGGATATTTTTGCTTTTACTTATTAGATGTTTCCCAAATCAACAATTTCTTTAAGATTGATAACAAGGTAATAAGTACAGTTAAATAAGCAAACTAATAATAATAATACTTTTATTTTTCTCTGCCCCTCCCTCTCTTAGTTAATGTATTTATCATCACTTCTGAAATCTCTGCAGAACTCTTTTTAACTGTTTTCACATGATGTTATTTTTATTCCACTTTTCTTCTCCAGGAACCTTGCACTTATTTTGCAACAATTTTACATCTTGGTGACATTTGCCCTGTTGAATGGATATAACTGAACTTCCCCTTTTATATTATTAAACACAATGATAAGCCTTTTAAAATGGTAAAAAAAAATTTGCTAGTGATGGCTTTTAACAGCCTACAAATTACAGTAGTTATTCTGTTAGATAAAGTGATAAGATTCAGATAAAATATCAAAATGTAGATTAGTCCAACCTTTAGCTTCTAGGAACGGTAACACAAAGAATACCCAGCCCATGAGACTTTCCTTCAGTGAGAAAGGTTTTGAAAGCACCAGGAACTAATTTTTGCCTGGAGAACTACTAATGGAGAACTACTAATAGTGTATGCTTTAAAAAGCAAAAATATTATATTAGGAGTTCAAAATGGAAAAGGCTGTGTAATGTTTTGCATGTGATTCCAATAAGATGCTACAAAGTACCTGAGTATGCACAAGTTATATATGTATAAACACCCTAAGAAAGGAACTCAAACTTTAAATGGAAATATTCCTACAAAATATTTACCAGGAAAACCTTGTAGAGGAGGGTATGGAGCCATTCCAGGAGCATATTGAGGGTATCCATACTGCGGCTGTGGTCCAGGATATCCAGGAGCTACTCCTATGGGTGCAGGATTATTTGCTAAAATAAAGGAAAGACAGGTCAAATATTTAGAAACCTTCTTTCACTTAGGTTTACTTCGACATATATGAATCGAATAAATATATCTGCTTTTTTACCTTTTAAGAAATGCTATCTTATTTGGGAAGTTGCAGAAATAATAAATTTCAACTTTGAAACATATGAAAGACATTGGACTGAGAAAAATATCAATCTACATTTCAGTGGTCCATTGCTTAACAGGCAAATAATGGGAAGAACCATATATTTAACCTTATATAATGGAACTTGGGCTAGGTTTTCACAACAAGCTAATCTAGGCTGGAATGGGGTTGGGTATTTCTGTGTGTGGTGGGAATCCAGCAATTACCTTAGCATGTTATAAAAACTTGGCCACCATGTTCATTTGGTATATAGAGTATTAGGTGAATTATCTCATTTGAACATAGCATATGTGCTTTGCTTATATGAATTTAATATGTTGTATGAACCCAACTCCGTTGTTCATACTATAGGTATATATTTTCCATGTGTTGCAGTGATATTTTTACTTGCCTTTTTACCAAGGATGATTATTCAATAATCAGATGCAACTTGCCATTCTAATGTCCCGGTGCCTGGAAGCGGTGCGGATCTGGATGGAACAGGCTTTGACTCAACCCTGCTAAGACTGAGTGGCTGTGGGTACCAGCATCTCAGACTGTCCATGATATTCCGCCTTTGGTTATGGGGGGTGAGGTGTTACCTCCCGTGGACAAGACACGCAATTTGGGAGTCCTCCTGAATGCACAGCTCAAACACTTGGTGGCCGTGACCAGGGAGGCATTTGCCCAGGTTCGCCTGGTTCACCAGTTGCGCCCCTTCTTGGACCGAGATGCCCTATGCACGGTTACTCATGTGCTCGTCACCTCCCATATAGACTACTGCAAAGCTCTATACATGGGGCTGCCCTTGAGGACCACCCGGAGGCTTCAACTGGTGCAGAATGTGACACTCCCATGTTACACCCCTCCTGCGCGAGCTGCATTGGCTTCCGACTGCCCTCCGAGTGAGATTCAAGGTACTGGTAATTACCTATAAAGCCCTACATGGCTTAGGCCCGGGGTACTTGTGGGAACATCTGCTGCCAGCAATAGCTTCCCTTCGCCCAGTGTGTTCCCACAGAGAGGGCCTCCTCAGGGTGCTGTCAGCCAGACAATGTTGGCTGGCAACCCCCAGGGGGAGAGCTTTCTCTGTGGGCGCACCTACCTTTTGGAACCAGTTGCCCCTGAAACTCCGGATGGCCCCTGACCTCTGCTCCTTCCGTTGTGATCTGAAAACATGGTTTTTTTCATCTGGTTGGCCTGGACTGATAGGGTTTTTAGTGTTGTTATGTCCAAATTTTAATTGAAATTTTAATTGAAATTTAATGAGATTTTGTTTAATTATTTTTTAACTTTTCTATTGTACATTTTTACTGTTGTGAGCTACCCTGAGTCCTTCAGGAGATTGGGCGGCATAAAAGTCTCATTAAATAAATAAATAAATAATGCCGCAATGGACATGTTTTATTTACTAAATATGTACAGTTGCCTTGGCAGCTACTGTAGATACAGAAACTCTAACAGAAAAAAAAAAAACCAAACTTACATAGTTCCAACTAAATTACCAGCATAAAGCAGGTTGAAAAACTCTAAAACTCTGAATTAAATCTCCAAGCATCTTTTCTATATCAACATACTAGTTCCTCAACATTTAGTACAGCATGTTTCCCACACCAAATTAATAAAAGAATGCTTACATAAACAGTTGCTTAAGGACAGAGTTAGGTATACTCTCTGAACCTTCCTTGAGACTTTTCCTGCAGCCTGCTAAAAGAGTTTAGCTCTTGAGTCTTAGCTACATATTCAGCTATCTAACCCTAACCCTTACCAATTATTTTATGAGAATGCCTATGACATACTTTTCACATTTCAGCGCCAATTGTTCTACACCAACTAACCCTAATTACCAACTGACCCAAAAAAATAGTAATACTCACCTTTATTTTCCATAATGATATACACTTGGTTCTGAAAAACAAAATAAAAATTTAAAAGCCTTTTAACTAAACTATAGTATATTTCCAGTACTGTCCCTATGAATCAGTTGCTAAAGAGGAAATGTTTACACAAGCTTAATGTCACCATGTTTGTGTTTGAGAAGAATGTCTTTTACCTTCTCTTTCTACAGACTGGATAATTTTTAAAGCACAATTATACCACCAAACAAAAGGGTTGCATTACAAATTCTGGATCACTCTGTTTCCGTTTTCAGTTTTGTGGTTACCAAGCAATGCCGGATTGCTTGAGAGCAACCTTAGCTAACAGGGTTATAGTCTGGAGGTGGGAGGGAACTTGGGAATTGATAGGAAAAGCTATCTTGCCCAAATCCAATCAGTGAAGCTATATGCTTTTCAACTGCACAATCATTTACATTTGAAGATGACTTTCTACAGAACCTTAACTGTAGAACTTTTAGTAAATCATTCCTATACCCATTCTTGGTTACACTTTTATAAGCTGTTCTAGAATCTCTGTTATTTCTGCTTAACAAGATAGCTTTTTAATTTAATCAGGTTTTCCTGCAATTCGATTTGCAAGAGAAAACAACTGAGGGCACAGCTGTGTAAATCTAAACGTGACCAAATATTTACAATTGGAAAAAGCCAAGATAAAGTGCAAGTCACGTTCTAGCAAGGCTCTTTTAGATGGGCAGTGAAGCTGTAACAAGATTTCAGTATCATTTATTATAAAATGAAAAAAAATACAATTATTTGCTGTTTGCCTTATTGCTGTGTATAGACAATTATCAATACTAATTTTATTTATTTTCAGTTATCAAATTTAGAAATCGACCATTTCCTTTACAGTGGGACTTTTGAGCTATGTTCAAATAGAATATTAAAACATAAGAACTATATATAAAATATAAAAGAGTCAACTATGGATAAAATTCAACACTAAAATTTAATTAAACACTGGGGGAGGGCCTTCAAGACACTAAGCAGCCCTATGGCATCATGTTTCCCTTCGAGCCTTCAAGCAAGATAGCAGAGCCAGTTCTTTTGATATTTCTGAAAGGCCAGGAGAGGGGCGGTCTGTGTCATCTTTGAGGAGAAGAGAACAGTCAAAGGGCAGAAGCAACGGCAGAGAAGGCTTCCTTCCTATACCTTGCTGGTCAGAATTCTTTAATGACTGATTCACAACAAACCTTCCCTGACAAATGAAGGTGAATATACATGTCCCAGAACAATGTTCCGGGAAGAAGTCCCCTAAAGATGGGCTCCAGCACAAGTCCAAAAGATCAGGAGACAAAACCTCTGGTTCTGGTGACCAACACAGATTGGACCCTGCAAACTTTCCCTGCCTGACTGGGTGTGACATAATGTGGTGAAAACTGTTCTGTATAATCATTCTTATATCCATGCTTGGTTACATTTCTAGAAGCTGTTTCTAGATCTCTGTTATTTCTTCGTAATGAGATAGTGTTTTAGTTATATTGATAATTGCCTTTAATCCTGTTTTCCAACAATTTGATTTTTAAGAGAAAACAAATGATGGTGCAGCTGGGTCAATCTAAAGGAGACCAAACATTTGAACCTGGGAAAAGCCAAGATAAAGTATAAGCGATGTGCTAGCATGGATTCTTTGTTACGTGAGTAGTGAATAGGTATGGGTCACTGAATAGTGAGTAGTGAATAGTAGTGAATAGGATGAGCCAATGTAATGGAGTGAAGACATTCTGTATAATTATTGCAATACTCATGCTTAGCAACACTTCTGGAATTTGAGGAGACTTTCAGAAGGCTATCAGAAAAGCTTTTACTTCTGGACCCACCAGTTGACTTTGTCAGGGGCAAAACCTGGCTCATAGAGTAATAATCTATATGTATAAAAGAGAAATGTTCGGTGTCTGTGTTTGTGGGTATGTCCTGAGTAGGCTCTTTCACCCTTGCACTAAAATGGCACAAACTTCACAGGCACCTACTTTGAACTCCAGAGAGGAACAATGGTGGGGTCAGGAATACAGTTGACCAGTCTTTGTCCCTGAAAAAGGGTGCTGAAATGGACACCCCCACACCCATACTGCAGAAAATCTGTACTGTGCATGTGCAGAGGATACGTCTTTGACAAGGCCTCCTTTACCTACTGCACATGCGCACACAGCACACTTAGCCCAAAAACAGCTGATCAAACAGTGCTGGCTGCTGCTCTAAAGAAATTCCCCACTTAGGGGAAAAAAAAACTTAGGGCTCACACCCCTAAGGTTTTTCCCCCCATCTAAATGGGGAAGCTTTTCAATGCAGCAGCTACCTCTGCAATTATTTTGTCTGAACAGCTGATTTTCGAGGAAGTGGGGTGCATTCTCGAAATGCATTCGCCTGAGGCCTGCAAGCCAGAGTTCATTCACCTTTCACCTATCCCCAAAAATCAGCCGATCAAATGAAACAGCTGATTTTTGGGGAAGTGGGGTAAAAACAAAAGCTTAGGGCTGACAGCCCAGAGACGAATGCAGTTTCAGAATGCACCCCACTTCCCCGAAAATCAGCTCTTCAAATGAAATAATTGCAGAGGTGTCTGTTCTGCTGAAAAGAAAGCACAGTATCCAAGGAGGACAGGGAAAGAGAAGCAGGGAGGGCTGCTGGGGCGCTGGCATGAGAGGGGGCTGCGGTTGCCGAGGAGTTTGGAGGGTCAGGAACACAGAGGAGGGAGGGAAGGAAAGAAGGAAGGAAGGAAGGAAGGAAGGAAGGAAGGAAGGAAGGAAGGAAGGAAGGAAGGAAGGAAGGAGGAATGAGACAAGAAGGAAGGTAGATGGACGAGAAAAGAAGTGAGGGAGGAAGGAAAGAAGGAGGGAGGGAGGAATACAGAGGGCAACAGAAGTGAGGGAGGAAGAAGGAGGAAGGGAGGAAGAAAGACAGAGGGAGAGAGAAGTGAGGGTGGAAGGATGGATGAAGGGGAAGGAAGAAACACCAAGGTGGAGATAAGGAAGGAGGGAGGAGGAAGGGAAGAAGGAAGGAGGGATGGAGGGAGGTAAAAGGCAGGAAAGAAGGAAGGTGTAAGGAAGGAAGATGGAGGGGAAGAGAAGTGAGGAAAGGAGGAAGGAAGGAGGAGGGTGGATGAATGGAGGAAGGATGAAGAGAGGGACGAATACAGGGGAAGAGAAGTGAGGAAAGGAGGAAGGAAGGAGGAGGGGGAAGGAAGGAACACAGAAGGGGAGATAAGAAAGGAGGGAGAGAACAGGAAGGGATGAAGGAAGGAGGGACAGAGGGAGGTAAAAGGCAGGAAAGAAGGAAGGTGTAAGGAAGGAAGATGGCAGTCCCATAAAAAAATTACCCGGCAATACCGGGTAATCAGATAGTAAACAATATTATTATCATCATCACTACCTCCATACTAGATAGTTGGTAGCAAGTCAGGTAGGACTTAGTTTTGGCAAACCACCAAAAATTCCACGATTGTCCATATAATTAAAAGGAGTAAACCTAACTCCAGAAGTCCTTTTTTCTTTAAAAGAAAATGAAACTAATAAAAATACAGGATCTTACTTCTCTTCCAACATATTTATGGGAAAATGTCTGAAATTTTATCTGTGCCTTGCTTTAACTATGTAATATGAACAATATTCTACTAAAAATATGCACCATCTTCTTCTAATGCATTATCTTGTTGGAAGTTAAAACCCACCCTTCTCTTAGAAAAATGAAATTTTAGAATATATTAAAAAGGCAGAATATTTCACCTCCCCACCTTCGTTAATGGGCCATTAAGGCCTGGGCCAGTCTATTCTAAATAACAAAAGATCTACTTTCTTCAGGCAGAGCCCTTTAATTGTCCCTCATTTCATTGCCCAGCAAGTTTCAACCGAATTTAGCATACAGACAACCTACAAAGTTACCCCTCCATGGCCCCATGGGAGTCTGACAACCAATCAAGATACATTTCTTGCCACAGAAACAGGAGGCCAGTTCAAAGCCCAACAGAGGGTATAAATCTCTCTTACTCTCCACTCCATATCATCAGATACCCAGAATCACATGTGCTTGGTGGTTCCGCTTCACCATTAAACCATCTTTCCAATCAGCCTCCATGTTTGTAGTGTCTTTCTTCCCACTTGGAACTGAACCCAGATGGACATTTCTTCAAACAATCCTATTCATGATTAATACATAACGCCTTTATATGTTGATGGAGGGAACTTTGTAACAATCCAGATACTAATTCCAACAGATTTTAATCAATTTCTCTATTGTTCTCTTTGTTCAATCCAAACTAAAACTACAGGCCATTTTATGACAAGTGATTTAATTTCTGTCTTGTAAGCCTAACATGAAATTGGAAAGTGAAAGGTTACATAAAATGAAAGGAAGTGAAAGCTAGGACAAAAGTGCATCCTTGGTTCATTGGGGAATTTCCCTTTACAAAGGCCGGAGGGCAGCAAAACAATTTGCAGTTTTAGGAACTGATGAGTAATATTACATGAGGAACCAGCAACTAGAATCAGTTAAAAATTCTATTATGAGCAAGAAAGGAAAATCACGTAGTAAAAGAGTAGTTTTAAAGCACAAATCAAGCAGGTAATTTATGATTCTATTGTATTCATATTTATCCCCAATAAATCCTTCATACCATCTGGTTCCTGATTAACCACTATTCTATAATTATCTTACTAAAAAGCTAGACATTGGAACACCGTACTGAGGACATTTCAAAACTGCAGTAGTGCTACACTGCTCAGCTTTGATCTTTAACTTGTTATGGAAAATCAGAAATAAAACATGAAATGCAATAAAGGAAAACTGGCAGTGAAAAATCATTCCAGTGAATTGGTGTCCTATTACAGGCTTCAATAGTGCCCAAGTAGTAAAATGGCGACAACATGGGACTAAGCCCTTGATCTCTCCCAAGGGAAACACAAAAGAATTTGGAAGTCAACATTTATTGCCTATACATGGAAGTAAAAAGAAGGGGGACATACTAAGGAAAAAAGTGCTGCCTATTACTGAAGTCCTTTTATGACTGATCTGTTTTAGTACTTTTTAAAACAACATAAAAAACTTGCTTTTCAGGAGAATGGGATGTAGGAAGAAGTGCAAAGAAAGAAGATTGAAAGAAAAGACAACCCTTTGGCTAACCCACCTCCTTCCAGCTGCAGTCCCATAACTGTAAAGAACATTCTCACCAGCTGCTGGTGCATAGGAAAAGGCGGACAGCGAAGTCAGAAGGACAGCATTGCTTATATCATGTGCTCTATAATCAGGACGGCACCATTCAGAGTTGGAATGAATAAAATTAAGGCATATTAGAAACTGGCAACAGGTGCCACAAATTTTATACCCGTAGAATTGTCTACATCTTAAAGAATATGGCAGATGCCACTCAGTATACAAGGATGCTCAAAGCTAACAGATGTCATGTGACTTGAGAATCTGGAGTTGGGGAATTAAGGTGGGAAAATATTATATTAACTGTAGTACAGCTAGACTTCATTCTGGGTGGAATGGGGTGAAGATGAAGACATGGGAACATGGCTGAGAGCAATCTAGTTCAAGGTAGTGTCTGAGTTGTGATTTGGTTGGGGGTGGGGTAGAGGCCTTATAACTTAAATTAGAATGACGGAGTTGTAAGGGACCTTGGAGGTCTTCTAGTCCAACCCCATGCTTAGGCAGGAAACCCTATATCGTTTCAGGCAAATGGTTATCTAATTTCTTCTTTAAAACTCCCAGGGTTGAATCACTTACAACTTAGGTGCCAGCCCCAAATAAAGATAAGCATAGAAGTCAAAATCTCAGGGGCTTCTGGTGAGCCCTTTTAGGTGACCATGGTGTCTCTTTCTTCACTTCCATCAACGTGAGGCAATCTACATTAGCTATTTGGGAGAGGACCCAAGGCAGTTTCAGAGGAGGCAGTTGGGCAAAACGCTATGGCTACACTCGATGAAATACAAAGGTAGGGATGAGGTTGAGGCACGCAGCTGAGTATCCCATGTTGCCCTGGCAAACCCAAACTCATACAAGACACAGCTCTCCTCCGTCTGTCGTATGCCTGACTTTTGGTCTACTCAAATAAAACAAAAGTAGGAAAAGTAGCGTAAAGAAGCAGATCTATCATTATTATTTCAAGATCGAACTAACAGAACGGAAGAAAGAGGGAGCGGGAACAACGAAACCGAAACCGAAACCGCTTTGATAGTAGCTTTCGTTTCTTCTGGTGTTTCCGATCTAAGTTCCCAGGCCAAGAAAAACAACGATCTTAGCTGGAAAACAGCCAGGCTGTAACTCTAGGGAGTATCCTCGACTCAATGCCCGATTCTACCACCAGAATACCCAACCTGGCCAAGCTAAAGTTTTTTCGCCGCAACTGCGCGCTCCCCCATCCCATTTTCTTTTCTCATCATTGGACTTCCGCGCCCTCCAGCATCCACTAGTGTTCAATTCATTTACCTCGACCCGCGATCCTTGTACGTCTTTCAGATGCTCCCTTTATTGCAACGGCGCAGCAGGAGAAGAGCCAGAACGGCCAACAGGAGATCCCTAGATGAATTTCCTTGGGTCAAAACCCTGGAGGCCAAACACCCTCTAGAGCACCGGAGGGGATGTGTGTCTTGCTTCGGAATAAATACACGGCGAAGGATCACGTGTTAGCCCTACATCTTAGGTAGAAACACCCAGCAGGAGTTGTAGCAGAGAAGCCCTTCCTTTAACAACAGGTTTGGAGACTGAAGACAACCCTGGGCGGAGAAGAAGAGAGGGAATCCGTACGAGCTACGACGTGGACTATTTAACTCCAAAAACGAGGATTCAGTACTTCGTGGACGGTTGCCGTCTAACTTTAGTGAGAAAGAAAGGCTCACGATTGTTAACAAGCTTTCTTTCTAATGTTTGGAATTCCGGCTCCGAGCCAGACTCAGCCCTGTTCTTATCTCATCGGAAAGGGAACTAATTTGCCTACTGCAAATTCTTAATGAATATATTTTCAACTATCGGGGAGTGGAAATTCCCAAGAGAGACCATCCGCTAACAGTTAAAAAAAAGTAGGACTTACTGGAAGCTCCTTATGAACTTTTCTCCTGAAACAAGCAAAAATAAACTTGTGATTTAGGGATTTGTTGGTCGAAAAGTAGGAAATTATGTAACCTTAGAAGGGGAAAATATAAATTTTATATTCATATATATGCTATATTTGATATATATGCTCCTTTATAACTTTTCTTTCTCTTCCCTATTTATTTCTTTTAACTTTTTTTCACTTTTTTCCTTTATTTTCCTTGTTTGATCTTTTTCTTTCAAAATTTGTATTTTTAGTATTGTTATTTATTATTTATATACACATTATTTTAAGAGCCTTTTAAAATAATAAAACCAATATTAATTTTGAGAGAAATATATATGGAGACTGTAGGAGTCTAAGTCTGAACTGCAAATTTATGTATTTAGCGTATGGCTGGTCACACACAATGTTAAAAGCACTTCATATTTACAAATTAACTGCAAAAATAATGGGGAACCAAACAGATACAGAAACATCTACCAGTAGTTATTGACTTACAAAAATTCATTTGGTGACCGTTCAAAGTTACGACACTGAAAAAAGTGATTTATGACCATTTTTCACACTTATGAATGTCGCAGCATCCTCATGGTCATGTGATCAAAAGTCAGATGCTTGACAGCTGACTCACGATGTTTTCAGTGTCCCAGGATCATGTGACTATCTTTTGCGACCTTCTAATAAGCAAAGTCAATGGGAAGCCAGATTCACTTAACTACTGTATTACTAATTTAACAACTGCAATGATTTACTTAATAACTCTGGCAAGAAAAGCTATAAAATGTGGCAAATTTCACTTAACAAAAGTTTCAGTTAGCAACAGAAATTTTGGGGTCAATTGGGGTTGTACCTCGAGGATTACCAATGTTGGCTATCTGGTTATGATAGCTTTCTTGAAAGTAAAATAATGTCAGGCAAAAGGACTACAAAAATCTAATTTATAAGGTGTTGTCCAATAGTGAACTGACAATAAAGAAAGAGCTGTCTGTAAGACATTTTCTGTTTATATGTATTCTGGGGGATAAAATCCCAGCACAACACACAACTGTTAAATTTAGATGGATTTGAGTCCATGTTTCATATGGTTTAAGATTCCTATGGGTTAAGCTTTCATTTCTAAATTACAGAGCCTGGGATTACAAAACACCGAAACTGAACCCAAGTTAAGAATTGTAGTTTGTATTCTTCAAATGATGGGACAGGGTTTAATTTTTCATGCTGCATTGCTAAAGCATTGATGGGCAGACAATTGGGAGATACCATTTTAGACTTGGCTGTTTGAGCTTGCCGGTCTGTCCTGATTAGTTGAGTGATTTTAAGTTAATGGGTGATTTTAAATTTGGGTGATTTTAAATTCTATTTTGTTTGTGGACCTAATTATTATTTAATTCTGTTTTAACTTTTATAATGTTTGTTTTTTAGTAGGCTGTAAGCCACCCTGAGTCCTCAGGGAGAAGGGAGGCATAAAAGTTTGATTAAATAAATAAATAAATACATACATACATACATACATACATACATACATACCCTAAGTAGTGATCACTGCTCTTGCCTGTTTGGTGGATTTCTGTTCATTTGTCATTAGCGAAGAAAGGTCTTAAAAGCCACCTGAGATTGAAGAAGCGAATGAATGTTACTAATCACCTGATCAATCCTCCCCTCCCATCTAGCTTCTTTTCCAAGAAAAGACAAAAACAGAATGGCATCCCTCTTTCCCTCAGCCAAAGGCTGATTCCATCCACATTTTGGGTAGAGATCCAGTTTTTAAATTTTGAGTCTCTAGAGAAGGGGTCCCCAAATCCCAATCCATTCACTGGCACAGGGCCGTGGTATGCCAGCAATCAGGCCACGCAAACAAGCAAATTCCCATCCGTAGAATGCAGCAGCACATGAAACCATGTCCCCTCTGGTGTGTGGAAAAACCTTTCTCCGTGGAAGTGGTATATAGTGTCCAAAAGGTCGGGGGCGGCGGCGGGGCTGTTCTAGGAGAAGAGTACTCACAAAATGAGGGGTTTTGCCTATGTACTAATTAGGGCCATAATGGGCACAGCTAGCCATTATCAGAAGGTATCTCTTCCAATGAGTTCCTTAACCATCTCAGTGAGAACTGCTGCAAACAAATATGATGCTAGTTTAATAGGGACAGAATCAAGTTCATGGGAAGTGTTAATACCATTCTTGGTAAGGCCACACGTGGAATTCTGCATCCAGTTCAGGTCACCACAATGTAAAAAAGATGTCAAGATTCTAGAAAGAGTGCAGAGAAGAGTAACAAAGATGATCAAGGGGACTGGAGGTTAAAACATATAAAGAACAGTTGCAGGGTATGTCTAGTTCAATGCAAAGAAGGGCTAGGTGTGACATGATAGCAACTTTCCTATGTCTCAGGAGTTGCTGCAAAGAAGAGGGAGTCAAGCTATTCACCAAAGCACCTGAGGGCAGGACAAGAAACAATGGATGGAAACTAATCGAGGAGAGAAGCAAGTTAAAAGTAAGAAGAAATTTTCTGACAGAACAAATAATCAGTGGAACAACTTGCTTCCAGAAGTTGTGAATGCTCAACACTTGAAATTTTTAAGAAAAGGTTGGATAACCATTTGTCTGAAATGGTATAGGGTTTCCTGCCTAAGCAGGGGGTTGGACTAGAAGACCTCCAAGGTCCTTCCAACTCTGTTATTCTATTCTAGTTTTCTTTGGGCCTTCAATTTCCTTTGTTTCTACACCACAATATTTTTTAATTAAAAAAATCAGATAGGGCAGATCTAACTGAGACTAAAGTCTGAATTTGAACATAGCATTATCTCTTTCTTAGAAAAGGGAGAAAGTTAAATTAAGTGCAACACCTGAAAGAAAGTGATGCCAAATTACCATTTCTCTGAAATGTGGGACTTCTTTCTAGGATCTGTGTAGCATTCAGAATAAAATATGTTAAAAATATTTTTTAAAAGATTTCATTATATTATTGTGTTGTATTATGTTATGCTATTGTGTTTATGTCCCACAGTTAATATAAACAATATTCAAGGAAAGGAAATAAGGGTAGAATGCAGGATTTAACATAGCAAAATGAATACAGTAGAACCTGGATTCACAACCACAATTGGTTCCATAACTTTGGTTGTGAATCGAGTTGGTTGTGAACTGAAATAAATTTTCCCATTGGGTTGTATGGAAATACAATAGATCTGTTCCAGGCCGCCTATGAACTCTATTTTTTAAAAAAGATTTTGAAGCACACAAATACAGTACTATAGCTAAATATGCCACAGAACACACAGTGTAACAGTAAAATCACTGAGAAAACCACAAACAACAGAGAAAACTGTTCAGTCAGTCGATTCTGAGGGAGAGAAAGGTTGCTGTTTTGCGGGAGAGTCCACTTCTATGATGGAAGGACATTCTCCTTCAGGTGTTTTTTCTCTTGAGATTTCTTTGTTCTTGGGAAGTTTGGTTGTAAACTGAGGATTTGTTTGTGAACTGAATCAAACATTTAGCTGATTTTTTGGGGGGTTGTAAACCAAATTGGTTATGAACTGAAGCTTTTGTAAATGTAGGTTCCACTGTAAATTAAGTTATATAAATCTTCTGATAAAGTCTGCCATGGCCTTTGTTCAGTGTATCTAGCTGCAAATAGTGTGTGCTTTGGTTTAGTAATTATTTACATCTGTCAACAAGAAAAATATGGGGACACACCAAGCTATTTCTTTTGTTGAAATCTGTTTATTCCTACAATGGGCTGTTGTAGTGTAGTTAATATTGAACCAAGAGACATATACGAACATAGTTTATTTTAAATTGAACAGACTTACTAAATGCCATCTAGTCAATTCTTAGACACTAGATAGATATGATTTTTTAAGGATAAAATGTCACTGGTCATTGAGGTCTTCCAATGATGCATTGATCATCACTGGATTAAATCCAGCCATTTTGGTGCTGGTCATACCCTTCTCTTTCTTATTTCTCCAACATTATAGATTGCTCTAGAAAACTGTTGTTGTGCAATGTGTCCAAAGTAGAATAATCTGAGCTGATTATTGTGCCTTGAATGGGAATTCTAGGTTGATTTCTTCACTGATCCATCAATTCTCTTAGCTATCCATAGTGTTCTCAGGGATCTTTCCCAACACCAAACTTCAAAAGCATCGCTACTGTCCAAATTTAGCTTCCATAAACCATCATAGGAAAAAAGCACTCCCTGTCTAATTCTGAACTTTGTAAGTATAGACACAGTATGTCATGTGGATACATTTCCTAAGAATTTATAGCTACTTAACAGGTGTTTGTGGAATATTTTTGACTGTTGATAGTCATTCCTAAAAGGCAGATGACATTCACTACTTCAATGTATCAGTTATCAGTTCTGAAGATGATTATTCCTTATGGCATGTTGCCATCAGTCTGGTGCTCTTGATGCTTAATCTTAGTCCCCGTTAGTCCCACTATGCCCCTCGATTTTAGAAATCACTTGCATTTTCCATCATCAAAGTAGTATCATCACAATAATAGAGGTTATTGGTGTTTTCTCCTTCAATTTTAAAATTTCCCACTTTCTTTCAATCCCACCATTGATAGAGATAAAACACATTTACAAAGCATTCAAAAGGTTGACTCAGCCTTCCATCCTTTCGAGGTAGGTAAAATGAGGACCCAGATTGTGGGGGCAATAAGCTGA
>JANHFR010005791.1:60145-71646 GCA_032468015.1 Mimophis mahfalensis
AATAATAATAATAATAATAATAATAATAATAATAATAATAATAATAATAATAATAATAATAATAATAATAAACAACTGTCTAGATTATAGTGTGAATTGAGAGAAATACAAGCCTATGTTATAAACCTTGTGGGTACTCATGATAGATCTATTGGTAGAGTTGACCAACCTGGAAGATCTAGTGGGCTATGGAACTCCAATCCAGATAGATGATTATGTATTCATAAATTATGTGAAAGTTGAGAAATACTGAAAGAGCTTCTCCATTACTTTGAAAGATGGGACGTCACTGAAGTTGAAAGGCTCATAAAGCAGGTGGATGATCTGGAGCATAAGTTGGGTAATTACTATAGTTTTAGGTCCTATGAATATGTGGCTGAGTGCCTTGTCCAGACAGTGATGACATATAGGATTACACAAGAAGGACCTATTGTTTGGGATTATGCAGGATCAGGAATGACATAGAAACACGCTATAAGCCACTGCAGAAAAAGGAGTTGCATTAAGTCAGTTGCCCCTATCTGGACCCAGATGTTCAAATTGTTGGGTGCCTTGGTTTCCAGCTACTGCTGATAAACCCCATGTACAGTGTTTGTTCACCAAGACTGCATTCATCTAAGAAGTTGGGATGAATGAAGACTAAGTATGTCTTACTCAGGCTTATCTGGGCATCAACCAAGATTTAGCCCTGTCAGAAATATACCCCTGTCATCTGAATTTCAGGTATTGCAGCAGCCACAACACCATAGCCAAGGAAGAGAGTGTCTGTCATTGTTGTTTAAAACACTCACAGTGGCAAGTAATTCTGCCCTGAAGTTGGCTGGGTGTGAGCACCTTTGAGGGCAATTGGACGTCAACTGCCAACCACCCTTCTGCCCAGATCTAGCCCTTGAAAAACAACTGCATGTTAGCTTAGTGCTGGTGTTGGAGTTTCCTGGGCTTCTTTTATGGAATTACTTCAACCTCCATGGTGATATAATCTTATAGGTTCATGTTCTTGACACAATTGCAGCCATAACTTAGATAGGCAGGCATAAGCCTTAATTTATAACTTATGAGTCATAAAAATGGAGAACATTGACATCTGTCCTTCAATGTGGTCAGATTATTTCCTTGTCAGATGATATATCATGGGCCTTCATGTGAAAGGGGATGTTTAGAATGGTCTTCATAAGCATCTAGGATGGAGGCATTGAAGTTCATCCTGAGAGTGGGCAATTTCATTTGACACCCACATGATCTATGAAACTGAAAATATTGGATTGGACTTCTCTTGCAAGGTCTTTCTGCCAATTACCAATTCCAAGTGGCTCCTTGATTTAGTAAGTAGTTGAAAAACAATAAAGCAAATAAAAAGACACTTAGAATGATAATATCTGTAAATTACTAGTGACCAAGCACTGTAGGAGTTCACATTTAAGTCTACAGAAAGGTAATAAGAGCTCAAAGCAACAATACTTTTGTGCATTTATTGCATCTGCCCTATTCAGAATTATTAGGATCCTTCTAGGAAAAGAGCAGGAAGTACAAAGTACATGTAAACATACTGGGTAAATTTGCAGTTTTCTAGGCAGATAAATGGGACACAGTGGCTCAGTGGCTAAGACGCTGAGCTTGTCGATCAGAAAGGTTGGCAGTTCATCGGTTCAAATCCTGAGTGATGCATAACGGAGTGAGCTCCCGTTACTTGTCCCAGCTTCTGCCAACCTAGCAGTTCAAAAGCATGTCAAAATGCAAGTAGAAAAATAGTCAATAAAAAAAATTAATAAGAAAGAAACCTTGCTTCCACATGAAGTCCAATGTTTGGGAGTTATATGGATATATTCATGAAATTTTCTTGCCAATAACAAATGTACACTGCCACGGTCATTTTCCAAGGTTGTTTTTTTTCCCCCTTCAGAGTAGAACTTCTCCAAGTGCACACTATCTCCTATCCAAGTATTAAATCAGCAACCTTGTTAAATTTACTCAAAGTTGGCCAAGTGCTGCCACCTAGTGGCCCTTCATATATCTATGCATATAAAATGCATATCTCTGTCTCCTAACTTCCCTCAAACCACTAGTAATTTAATGGCTGTGAATGTTAGAGGATAGGGATCATTTTCCACATATCTGTGATAAAACAGGACATTAATCTGCTCCATTCAAATATAAAGTATTAAAGAAATAAAACAATAAAGATATAGAACCTTCACTAAGCTATCTAACTATATTCCATGTGTACAAGTAGTGTGTGTGTGTGTGTGTGTGTGTGTGTAAGAATGTGAATAAGACTGTTTGTGAGAATGAATGTAAGACTGAATGAAAAAGAAGCAATAACAAAGAGTTGTACTGTAGGAGGAGCGTCTGCTCTGACCAGATGTTATTGGACGAGATCAGATGGTCACTGAGTGCCATTCAGTGTAACTAGGTATGACTCAGCACGTCATGGCCAGCAATATTCTAACAGTGGAAAGGAGAATCTACTTTTGCCGTTAATTTCAGCTCTGCCCCTTTTAGGCAGCAGTATAAGGCCATTTCAAGGCAAAATTAGTTTGAGTGTATTTTTTAACAACTATTTTTGTTCTATACCCTTCTATTAACTGAACCAAACTGATTACACTCCCTTTTTTATTACTGGCCTGCACAATATGATTTTCCCTGAATCTATATTTTAATACGGTACTTTCACATTCTTTCCCCTTTTCTCCCACTTTTCTTTCAAATGCTACTAATAGGGATTTAAGTTTAGAGAGAAGTATGTTAAAATGAAGCAATACTGTCCCCTGCTGTTCAGGTTTAACTTTGCAAGCTGTAATGCTTTGAGCCTTTAAGCTGTTCCTTTCCTTCTGCTCTGTAAGGCACAGATAGAGATTTACTAAGTGAAATTGCTACTAATAAAATCTCTGCCCCAGAAATGCCCACTTTTATCTGTAAATGATAATTAGCAGATTTTTCTTATGAAGAGAGAGACTTATAAGACTAACTCTTTTTGGTTTGGCTCATTGTAGGTTTTCCTCCCCAAAATTATACAATTGTTTCCAGATACATTTCAAAGGGCTGTTTTTGTTCTATAGAGCTGTTTTCACCTTGGCATCTGGCATCTATAGGTCTTCTTGTTCCAGTTAGAATAAGTCTGATCTATTAAGTCCTATTTTGGAGAAATCATTCCTGGTGCTTTGTTTTTAGGAGGCTGAAGTCAACAAGAGGTGCTTCTTGGTAGCTGCCTTGTTCTCTGTAACAGTCTCTTTATGAAGATCAAGCTGACATAGCCTCCCCCCACTTCTGTCTGATTGCATTTGAAAGATGCTGAAGACTGAACTATTTAGAGGTTTTGCAGGACAGAACTGACCACAAATGAAGATGGTTAGCTGAGCTGTTGATAAACCAGCTCTTTCAAGAAGTTTAATCATTCAAATCTATTCGGAGTCCTTTTATGGGATAAGAGTAAATAGGAAGAATGTCCAAAAAGGGATCTTCACAAAGAGTCAGAGGAATTAAAACTTAAACGGAGAAACCAAGTGGAATCGGCTTTTAGTAATAAGGAAGAAGAAATGGAAAAGGGAAAACCCTTTTGAAAGATGCTAGAAAATTATGAGAGTTGGATTTTAGCTCAGTGGTATATAGGATTAAGCAATTTAAACAAGGGCTGAAGGGATAATGAGGCAAGTATGAAAGGTATGAAAGAGTTCAGAAACATTAATAAACAACTTACAGAAGTGTTTTATCGAATTCCAGCAATTGCACAGACTTCTAGCAAAGCATATGCCGATGCTATGAAAAATGAGCTTGATATTGTAAAAGTTCAAAAAGATATTACAGACATTAAACTAGATTTAGCAGATGTCTAGGACCAGAAGAGAAGAAATGCGAGTTAAAGGCATCAGAGGGAATGTAGAAAAGACTGATTTAATTGGATATCTTATCTCCAAGATTAATAACTTCCTGCTAGATATTTAGCTTTCAGACAAAGATGCAGAATTCTAGGCTCATCTGAATATAAAAGCCAAGATATGTAATAACAAGATTTGTAAATACTTTGGATGAAAAACAAAGTTGTTCAAAGAAGTTGTGAGCTAGAAGAAACAAACTAGGAAAGATATTGTTTTCCAAGATATTAGTTAATTCATTTATAAGGCTTAGAAGAACACCCATCTTAAGAGAAACAACTCTTGAGCAGCTCACAGCAGGGGTGCAAAACTAAAACTCCACAAAAGCAATTAAAAACAACTGGCACTACAACTAATCTCCCTCAATGCAGCCAAAATCACCACTTCCAGGCTCTGTGCTAACTCTATCAAAGTACTTGAAGGGAAGAACCAGACTTCTGAAAGATTTAGATGGTAGGGATCTACTGGGTCTCAAGAAGAAGGGTATTCTGGAGGCCAGGGGGTGTTATGGAAAAGGCACACCTCCTAGATAGCAAGAGCTAACAACATTTAAGGCAAGGGACCTGGAACATGCCCATTGTATCTAATTTCGTGGGATAGGCAGATACCACAGGCAGAGGAAGGGTTGTCCTGAAAACAATCAGGTCTTGTTCCAAGTAGGACTTAAAAGATAATAATCAGCACCTTGAATTACATTGTGAAATAAATGTGGGAGGCAGAGCAGTTTGCACAAGAAAGGGTACAACTTGAGTGGAGGGTATAACCTGGGTGAACCTATGGGTGTTATAGACCAGAATGATATTTAAGGACAGCCCTGAGTCTCATGTAGAGTTCACAGCAGTGGTCTAATGGGGAAATGACTAAAAAATCTAGGTATACCTGACCATGAGCAAGGCCTCCCAACAATTGATACTCAAGTCAAATCTTTACAAAGTTCCCTTAGCCACTTTTTCCTCAAGCAGGAGCTGTGAAGGCACCCAAATTGCACAGCAGTTTTGCCTGGAAAAGTCTAGAGTCAAAGATGAGATCACCAGACTGAGGGTTCAAATTCAAAGCCATTCTATCTTGCCAGAGTTGAGACAAAGTTAGTTCCTCCTCAACCAGATCCACACAGTCTTTTTGGGCACTGGATCAGCAGCATCACCCATCAAGGATGTATAATCAGGGTATTATCAGCATACTAAAGATAGCACATATCATGCCACCAAATGACTTCATCCTGCAATTTTATATAGCAGTTGAGGAGGAGTGGCAAGTGACCATAGTTATGAGGAGCCCCGCACTGCAGACACCATTCGTCACTAACACTGGTTGGAAGTGGTCACAGTGGATGGAGAAGTACCACAACAAAATGGTGCCTCCCGTTCTTAATCCCCAGAGCCAAGCCAGGAGGATATCATGATTAATAGTATCAAGAACTGCCAAGATATCCTGGAAGGCTCAGCCAGTTATACCATGTCAACCATGACCTCTTCCAAGGTTGTCTGCAAATGTAATCAATGTTGTATCAGTACTATAAACACTATCAGTACCAGAATTGTAGATAACCCAGATAACCTGCTTCATTCATTGCCCTCTATAGCTGAACACCAATCACCCTCTCAACAATCTCTCCTAAAAAGAAAAAGTCAAGGACGGGATGAAAGAGATACAATATTGTTGAGTCCAAGGATGGCCTTTAAAATGGGGTTGCACCAGTGCCTCCTTCCAGATGCAGTAAAGGTGAATGACTGCTTTAATACTCAATGAGAAATGCTACATTGCTTTGCAAGACACTAGCTCTGATTTTGAATGTTTCACCCTTAAAGAGCTTCACAAATCTGAACTGTTGTACATTCAGCTACTGTATGTTTGTGATTCAGATATAGGAACTGGGCTGAGAAAAAAAATGTGCCACAACATGCTGGCATAACACAATGTCTCCACATTTGGAAGAACAATACCAGCTAAATTTGGCTGGCATCAATGAACAAGAATTCATTCACTCTAGCCCAAATGTCTACATATTCTTTATGAATGGATTGGAAAGGGTAGAATTAAAACAATTGAACTAGAAAGGAGAAAAATAGGCAAGTAAACAAGTTTCCTAGTAATTACTAATATGTGTCAGAACCTTGAATTGTTTCATTACATTGTAAAACATCAATAGCCCAATGGCCAGCTAATAAAGGAAATTCTTATCTCACCATAAGTAACATGTAAGAAGGAAATTTAAAAGAGTGCTGAGCAGTGGTGGGATTCAATTTTTTTTACTACCAGTTCTGTGGGTGTGGCTTAGTGGGCTTGGCTATGCCTTTGGCCAATCAGAAGTGGTATTTTCTGGTTCTCCAAACCAGTCAAAATTATTGCTACTGGTTCTCCAGAACCTGTTGGAACTGGCTGAATACCACATCTGGTGCTGAAGAACAGAATTCAACACCAGGCCCTATCTTAACAAAATGAAATTCAACATAGAGAAAAGATTTACACTTAGACAAGAAAAATCAAATGTACAGGTCCAGATTTGGAGAAACCTGGCTGAATAACAGTGACTGTGAGAGAAAACTTGGAGTCCTTATGGACAATCACTTAAATATGAGCCAGCAGTGTGCAGCAACAGCCAAAACAGTCAACACAAACCTAGGTTGCATTAATAGAAGGACAGAATAAAGATCAGGTGAAGTATTAGTATTGATTTACACAAATTAAGTAAGATTGTAGTTAGAATACTGCATCCAGTTGGGGTCACTGTATTATAAAAAAGATATAGAGACTCTGGAAAGAGTGCAGAAAGGAGCAACAAAGATGATTAGGGGGCTGGAAGCTAAAAGATATAAAGAATGGAATTGGGCTTGTCTAGTCCAGGGGTCAGGAACCTTTTTCTCTCAGAGAGCCATGAAGAGAGCCGTATTTTAAAATGTAAGTCCGTGAGAGCCATACAATATGGTGCTTTCAGGGCGGCAGCGGCGCCGCCAATGCTTTTGTAGTGGTGGTGGCGGTGCTTTGTTGGCCCGCCCGTCTGCCCACAAGCCAGATGCAGCCCTCAAAAGAGCCACATCTGGCTCCCGAGCCATAGGTTCCCTACCCCTGGTCTAGTCTAATGAAAAGAAGGATTGGGGGTGACATGACAGCAATGTTCCAATATTTGAGGGGCTGCCACAAAGAAGAGGGGGTCAATGTATTTTCCAAAGCACCTGAAGGCAAGACAAGAAACAATGGATGGAAACTGATCAAAGAGAGAAGCAACCTAGAAGTAAGGAGAAATTTCCTAACAGTTAGAACAATTAACCAGTGGAATTGCTTACCTTCAGAAATTGTGGGTGCTCCATTACTGGAGGCTTTTAAGATACTGGATACGCACTTGTCTGGAATGGTATAGGGTCTCCAGCTTGAGCAGGGGTTGGATTAGAAGATCTCTAAGATCCCTCCCAACTCTGCAATTCAGTTCCTTATTTCTACCCTCACAAGATAGATCATGCAAAGAAACAAATGCTATTTATGGCTAAAACTACTTTTATTAATATTGGCTATAGTAACAGAATGTTGCAAGTCTGAGTTTGCTTTTCCTTTTATTTATGTGAATTCAGGAGGTGTTTGTCTGAAACTGTCAGATATATGCCAGCAATGGCAGTTATGTAATTTGGCCTATTGGGAGAGGAGGGGCTTCGTCCAACTATAAAAGACCCACTCTCCCAGCTGGCCATGCTTTTTGTACCTGGTCCCTGGTCAGGGTGGCAATGCACGCTGCTTGCCCACCTCCAATACCAAGGACAAGCAGATAGCCATCCATACTTTCAACATCCTTTATTACTGAATAAAGGTTACACATTCTTCAAGCATCTGAGTCTTCTTGTGGTGGGGAGCATCTCCAAGATCCATTGCAATCCAGATATTTCCAACAGAGACTTTTCAATGTTTATCTCCTTATTGCCATGGTGGCAGAGCTTCCCCTGTTAAGGTCACCCTCTTTGTTCTTAGCAGTCACACAGAACATTACCTGGTGAAATCGTTACCACAAGGCGTGTTTATGGACAGTGATGTGGATGGCTTTAAAACTGGATGGGGAATTATTGGAGGACAGGTATAGCAAACGTCCTTGGTCCTGGAGACTGACCCACTGTTACTTTACAGTTAGGTGCAGAATGACTCTTCTTGAGGGAACAATAGCAGGAGCCTCACCTTTGGCCTGCAAGTATGTGGGAGGCATCTGATTGACCTTTGTGAGTGTCAGCCCTTCAGGGTAATTGAGACAAGAAACCAACACCATGAGTAGTAATGCTTCCTTTATTGTAAAGTTACAGAAACAGAATCACGTTAAAGCATCTCTCTCCACACTTGCCTTGCCTTTGCAGGGGACTAGAGGAGGTCCCCTCTGAGATGCTTTCCAGGCCCCCCTCCTTCCGTGGACTGAAATGTATCTTATCCAGTTGTGGCCCAGGCCTTTCCTTATCCCGCCTCCAGATCATTGCAATGATCAACAAAATATTGGAAAAAGATAAGCCTGAGCTTTTCCTGAATGGCTATTCTTATGTGCAGATAGAATAACAATGTCAAAAGAAGCATCTATTTATCTGTAAACCACTCAGAGGCACACAAATATGATGGGCAGAATAGACATTTGATAAATAAGAAATCAATTTCAGAGTCACAGTTGTCAAGCAAGCATCCTTGCCATCCTGTGCATTTTAGGTATTGTGTTTCATGCGTTGTACTCCTTCACATATTGCAGGGGGGCGGGATTCCAAGCTTGTCAATGTGGATCTTTAAAAAGGTACTGTATTGTTTATGCATCTCTTAAATTTGAGCAATTTATACCATCATCCACCATTGTCCCAAGAGATCGCTGTCTTAAACTTTCCCAGTAGATGATGTCTCTGTTATTTACTGTTAATTGAACTCTAAATCTGAAAGCTTCTTGGGGTATAAGGAAATAAAACTCTCACTCTCTCTTTTGCTAATAGCTGGGGCCAACACTTGCAAAACTTCAAAGGGGGTTGTGAATCAAAGCTTTTCATCAGTTGGGCTGCTCGTAGGAGTTCTAATCTTTCATGCTTTCTAATGCAATAACATCAAAGGAACCCAAAGAGAATTGCAGCCGCTCCAAAGCAATGTTGCACACACTGACAGTAAAATAGTTAACAACCACCGCACAATTAAAAGAAGAAAACAATTATTCATAAGTTATATTCTAATAATTATGATTACTGCCCCCCTCCTTACAAAAAAAAATCAGATTGTACAGTTTAAAAGTAATATCCAGTGCTCAAGGGACCGCTGGAAGAAAATGAAAAAGAATTAGGAAGTGTCTTATGTATAAGTCTTCAAAGCCAAAGCAACCAATTTATGTTTCATTCTTACTTACTGAAATGTCGTTTGCATATTTTATTATTCCTATCATCTTGCTTGTTACAATCCGTCCAAGGAATTCTCAAAGAACATTAAGTCCTACAAATAAATAAACTGTGAATGATGAGCAAGATACAAAATGGCAACAATTAATATCAAAAAGCTGACTTGTAAGGTTTCATTACACCAAAGACTTTTATTATGCTTATTATTATTTTTATTAGACAGCTGCTCTTCTATGTGGTGCCTCTGGGCAATGACAATTTTGTGCTAGAAGAAATTGGAAAGCCTTAACTATCAGGAGAATTTTATTTCTAGTCTTACATGAATAAAGTAGTGGAATAACAACTAGTTGGTATGCAGTTTTCTTTAAAAAGTTGTATGACAGCTCTTGGGTTGTGGAAGGGAAAACAGAGGTGGCACCTAACTTGTCTAGAGTGCCTTCTTTGCTGATAAGAATTTCCAGCAGGGTTTTAAAAATGCCATGTGATACATTTCTATCAAAACTGCATATTTGATATGTTAGGGCTACAGCTCCCATAATTAATATGCTTGCCTAGCAAAGGCCATGATATTGCCTGCCCATGGACTTTGATGGGACACAGAACAATAATTCCAAAACAAAAACAAAGGTATATACATCCCAATATAAGTACCATATATTGAATTTAGCACAGAGCTCACAAGCCCTGGGAAGTAGCACAGATGGTTATGTGGATATATCTTTAAAAGTTGCCAAGTGAAACATAGCTTCTATTTGGGATGCATCAAAACATTATAAAGTAACCAAAAGAGAAGAAAGAAGGGGAAACATACTTACTAGAAGAAAGCAAGCACCAATCATCACAGCTTTGATTTTTACATCAAGGTCCACAGGAATCTGAATGCCAAAGTTGGCTGTATTAGTAAATATGTTATTGACAAATCCAGACCAATACTTAGAAATCTTGCCAATAGTTGACATATCATTTAAAGATTTTACCTACAGGAAAGAAAAAAAAACAGCATAGAAATTATCTGGAAAACTTTAGCTGTGCATTCCTGAAATATTTAAATAATTTCTCTAACTGCGATGAGTCCCTGACACATTGTTGGTTAGCAAAGTAACAAAGTGACATTTACTGAAGATTTTCGCTCTGCCTGGCCAAGGATATTCTTAGCATGCTAAGTGTTAGCATAAGCAAAGCTGAAGGCCAATAAAATGGAATGCAGAGCAGGGAGGGGTGTTGCCCTTGTGGAACTAAGAGTTTTTTGTGTGGTTTTGTGATTTGATATAACATGATTGTAGTTTTTGAACCATCATGATATATCAGAAGGAACGGTAACTGTTTAAAATAAATACATAAATGTTGGGATGGGATGGATATAACTTCCAGAACTGGATATAACTTCCAACCATACTGTCTATGTTTTCTGTGGCCTTTTGGGTTGCACCACCAAAGTTTATTTCCCTGTATTTTGGAAATGAACCAGAAATAATGTGTATGCCTCAAACAGAAGTAACTTAATTTAAAATGAGAAACAGAACAAATATCTCAAATCTCAGGAAAGCCAAAGAAATCATGGTCCAACCTAACATACAGTAAATAGGGTTCCCTCTGACCCCGCAGGCCTTAAGGGTCAGTTCTTTCCCCAAGCCTCTAGGGCCAAGTGAGTGGAGTTTTGAATGTTGTATTGCAGTACTTTTCAGTCTAGTTGACATTTGCTGGTTTTAGCCGGCGTTTAAAGCATTATGTGCTTTTTGTATTTGTAATTGACTTGTCTAGTTATCCAGAGTCATTTTTGTTGATTTGGGTGATCAATAAATAAATGCATAGCATGGACCCACTTTTCCTCATCATCTTAGTCCCTGTAGTTCTTGCTGCTTAAAACTATTAAGTCTGAACCCAACTACCACCCCTCTTATAAGTGATGGACAAATAAGGGCAAGAATATTTCAAGTGACAGATACCTGGTGTGCCTAAGAATGCCATTTTCTGAGAAAAGCCTTTTTCAACTATGGCACTTCTGCAAATAACATTCAAAGTGTCCCACTAACTGTCCCATTAGCAACATGGATAGGCCATATAGAAATTGTACTAATACCACCATGGGCCAAATTTTCCTGAATTTGGAATTATCTAAAACTTCCGAACTAATGGCCATCTTGTAAAAGCTAGTTGCAATCGTTAATTTTACATTCACTGAAGAGGTACTTTCACTTAACTCTTCTGTTGTATATCTTGGCGGTGTTAGTGTAGGACTCCCACATTCTAATTGTGTGTGTGTGTGTGTGTGTGAGAGAGAGAGAGAGAGAGAGAGAGGGAG
>JANHFR010005791.1:101676-113486 GCA_032468015.1 Mimophis mahfalensis
GGGTAACTCTGAGTGGCTTATAGTCATAAAAATCAATTTTATGAATCAGTTCGGGGATATGTAGGATAGTATATTTTCAAACATATGAAGCCTGCATTTGTCCTTTGAATGGCATGTTAAGGGAGTGTAGTGAACCTTCCTTGTAATGAAAATCTTCCTTGAATTTAAATTTCATTAATTTTATATACTTAATCTAACATTATCTGTGTATATAATAATAATTTTCCTCTTCTGAAGATGAATTTTGTAGGATTTCCGAGAGTTACCCCTCAAAGTTTGGAGGAAGGATGCAACACAAGTTGTATGCTTTACCCTGGATAATAGATGACTGTGGGAAGCCCATATTAAGATCTAAAACTCATGGCCACCTTTTCCAGCTAGGAAAAGTTTCTTCAGAACCATCAGTCTGATAATCCTTGTCTTCTTTATCACGTGCCTAACATTTTTTCTAAGTTGTAAAAAGCTAAGATGAGGAGTACAGAAGGAACCTAAATGATCTGGACAGGAGTTTGTATCTCCCGTTCTTTTGATGAAACTCAGAGCAGTATATCTGTTTTTTCTTCTTCTTTTATTTTATGAATGATAAACTATATCTCACATCACCTACATGAGATAAGATAAATGACAAAAATAAGCAATCCAAATCACTTGTTCTTCTCTTGCTAGAGATGGTTATATGTTCATTCAAATGTATTAATTGTGCCATTTAATTCTTTCAAACATTTACCAGTATGGCAGTGCTCTTAGCCTCTTAGCTAAATTTCATGATCCAAAAATATCTTCATCAATTATTGTATTTATATGTATGTATGTGTGTGTGTGTGTGTGTGTGTGTGTGTGTGTGTACACACACACACACACACATACATATATATATAAAAAAATCCTGAGACATCACCTTGCCAACAAAGGTCCATAACTATGGTTTTCCCAATATTATTATATGGTTGTGAAAGTTAGACCATAAGGAAGGTTGAACACCGAAGAATTGTGGTGTTGGAGAAGACTCTTGAGAGTCTTTTGCGCTGAAAGGAGATCAACTCAGCCAATCCTAAAGGTGTGCCTGATTTACCAGTTGCGTCCCTTTCTGGACCAGGATGCCTTGTGCACAGTCACTCATGCCCTCATCAGCCCATGGTTGGACTACTGCAATGCTCTCTACATTGGGCTCCCCTTGAAGAGCGTCTGGAGGCTCCAACTGGTTCAGAATGCGGCCATGCAGGTTATTTATGGGATGCCTCGGCATGCCCATGTGACACCTCTCCTGTGCAGCTTGCACTGGTTGCCGGTGGCCCTCCGGGTATGCTTCAAGGTTATTGTTATGACATTTAAAGCACTCCATGGCTTAGGCCCAGGATATTTGTGAGACCTACTGCCAGAAACAGCCTCCCGTCAACTTGTGCAGTTCCACAGAGTTGTCCTTCTCAGGGTGTCGTTGGCCAGACAATGCTGGCTGGGGGAGAGTCTTCTCTGTGGCAGCCCCTACCCTCTGGAATGAGCTCCTGTTAGATGTATGGACTGCCCCTGATTTGATAACTTTTCGGCACACCCTCAAGACCCATTTATTCTATCTTGCTGGTCTGTCCTGGTGAAATTGGTTTTAATTGGGTTTTAATTGATTTTTGTAAATTTTATTAATTGTAGGGCTAAATTGATTTAATAGGTTTTTAATTTTTATATTGTACGTTCTTAATTTGCCCTGTAAACTGCCCTGAGCTCCTCAGGAGAAGGGCAGTATAGAAATTTAACGAAAGAAAGAAAGAAAGAAAGAAAGAAAGAAAGAAAGAAAGAAAGAAAGAAAGAAAGAAAGGAAGGAAATCAACCCCAACTGTCCTTTAGAAAGATGCATAATAAAGTTGAAACTCAAATAAGTTGAAACAACAAAATATATCCATCTTACAATATGCTACACTTACCAAAAGTTTTGAAGCTACCTGAATCATACTTAAAATATACCAACTGATCCAACAAGACTTAGTCATAACTGACTAAATATGAACCCACCTAACAGATGTGAAGATGAAAATATGAAACAATAAAACGAACAATAATACAGCAAGGGTATCATTTATAGTTAATTTGAAGTTTGCTACTTTCTAGTTATAATGATTTGTATTGTTAAGTGCCAACAATCAAATGACAGAAAGCCTGCCATTAATTGCCATCTCTTCCTAGGATTCTTAGTTAAAAAAAAAAAAAAGATCTGAAGATGTGGTACTTTTATAGTCCATGCCTGAGCTCATCACTAAAAGCAATTCAAAAATTAAGCATGAATAATGCAAATATGGATTTCTTTGATATATATGCAAAAGACTGAAGTTATGTACAGTCTCCTTCCATAGAGCTGCATCATAAATTGAAATAAAAATCTATGGGACGACTCAAGTAGAATAGAGTTTCTAAATATATTTGTATATTCCTAAAGCAAAGTTGTGTGCAAACTACAAAGTTGCAATAGATTGCTCATTGTAACAAGGGTCACTTAAATGAGGTGAGAAGTATAGAACTTTAAGAAATAATAATATAGATCTTTTTACAATGAAAGGCAGAATGGCAGATTGACACCTGAACTAATTAAGACTCTGTAAAGAAATTAATTATCAACAAAACACACACACCTCTGAGAAGTTTGACTTTAAAAATAAATTTCCCTGTTTTTTTCCCCCCACATATTGTGTTCCCTTTCTCAATTAAGTATCTCCTACAAATATAACTCTGTGCGCAGTGTATGTGTCAGAGTGCCTCCTTTTCCTTCTTTAATGTATAAGGGTATACAAAATGAACCACAGGGTAGGCAAACAAATAGTGATTATAGCTTCAGAAATGACATCTCCTATATAATGCTTCACGGTGCTGAGCAATATATACTCTTTATCTCTTCAATTTCCATCTACTTCTTTGTTAATAAGCACTGAGTACAAAGCAGAACAAAGCTTTAACCCTAGAATTAGTCTGAGCCTACTGTGGGCTGGTCTCACTCATTCAACCTCTACTGTCATAGTAACCACATCTACAGGGTCAAATATTATTCCAAGTCTTTGCGTTCTTTCATTTAAGTTCAAGGATGCCCTTGGATTGGCAACCTCTTTTACTGAACCTGCATCTTTCCTATAGTTGTTCAATCTATAGTTTGTACAGAATAAACTCCCTTATGCTAGCTGTAATATGTTTTTAAGTATGTATGTGGGAGTGATAAGATACCTGTTTGTTAAACATTCAGTGTGGTTTGTGCACTGTAGAAGCCAGCCAAAAACCCTCACTTCTAACTTTAGCCCTTCTGTTAATCCACAAAGTGAAATGAAGAAGAGCATTCATCTTATAATTTTGTGGGAGAGCTGGGTAACATTGTAAGAGTGGTAAAAACAATGTTATCTTCGCTCTAAATCTGGAAACTAAGATTTAATAGGCGAGTTATAATACACAGAGTTAATGAAATGCTCACGAGCAGATAGATCATCCTGCTCTTCAGACCAATTCATTATAAACTGCATGCCTCATTTACATGCATTTCAGATATTTTTCCCAGAAAGATAACAAAACATAGGCCACTTCTGCAAACAAATAAACATATTTCTCTTGCAAGAAATCCCTCCCACAGCATAAGAATTATCATAGACAAAAAACGTTGAGACAGGTAGTATTAAATATAGACAAATAAAAGTAAAATAAGGGGTTTCAAATCAGTTAATTTTATTCACTGGACTGTGTGGGATTTTTCAAATCAATGGTCTGGCTTTTGCTGTTGCTTCTGCTTGTAGTCTATCGAAAATATTAGCATGTATGGTATTAATGTCACTAACATGGGAATCATATCTATAGTTGAACCTGATCTTTGGAGCATTAGAAAGTGTGGAACAAGACCAAAGGAAGAAAAAAGACATGACTGCATAATAAAACTATGAACTAGTTTTACTTATATGTATAAATGAAAAACTTTTATTTCTCTTCTTGTTTCTTAGGTTAACATATAGGACCATGGTCACCTAAAGGTTATCTTAAAACCTCTTATCCAGGCTACATGTCGAAGCCATAGCTGTATAGTAGAGAATGTTTGCAGCTAGTGTTGATGCTGTTACCTACTGGAGTAATGAAATGTCTGCAAGATAACAATAAAGAGAAAATGAAGAACCTCAAGTTAGCTATCCCTGAATCAGACTTAATTCTCCCTAATTTCTTTAGATCACTGTTTCTCAACTTCATGCCAGCTGGTGATTATGGAAGCAAATTCTAAACATCCGTTAACTTCCAAGATACTCCCGTAATTGTCTTATGCTTATTTTGGTACCAAGACTCCCGTAGCTTTTGACAGCAGCAGACAAGTTTATGAAGTATAAGACAGGTCATGTAACTAATACAACTTTGTAGTCTAATGTCATATTGCTTCCAGATCCATTCAAGGTTTTGGTTGTCACTTTTAAAGCCCTTTGTGCCAGGGATCCAAGTAACCTGAGGAACTGTATTACCCCAAAGGGATTGGTCTGTCCTACTCACACCACAGAAGGGAGGTCATTAGCGAAGGAATTCTGGCTGGTGGGGTCCAGGAGAAGAACATTTTCTGCTCTGGCTCCTAACTTCTGCAACATTGTTGTTGTTGTTAGTTGCGAAGTCATGTCCGACCCATCATGACCCCATGAACAACGTTCCTCCAGGCCTTCCTGTCCTCCCGCATTCCCTGGAGTCCATTTAAGTTCACATCTACTGCTTCAGTGACTCCATCCAGCCACCTCATTCTCTGTTATCCCCTTCTTCTTTTGCCCTCAATCTTTCTCAGCATTAGGCTCTTCTCTGGTGAATCCTTCCTTCTCATTTGGTGGCCAAAGTATTTAAGTTTCATTTTCAGGATCTGGCCTTCTAAAGAGCAGTCAGGGTTGATTTCCTCTAGGACTGGCTGGTTCGATCACCTTGCAGTCCAAGGGACTCACAAGTCTGCAATTCTGCAACATAGCGTCCCCCAAAGGAAATCTACACTCACCATTTTGGCCTCCTGAAAGGGCTTGAAAATCTGGCTCTGCCAGGTGGCCTGGAGTCCCAATGGGGGGTATATTACACTGAATATGGTTAATAAACTGAGATAAGACCATCCCACCCCATCTGCATCTTGCTACCCTTCTTTTGCTATTTTTGTTAATGTTAAGTCAATTTTAATGTTAATATTTATTATTGTATTATTTTCCTGTTTTATCTTGTTGCTTTTACTTGGTTGTAAGCTGGCTGAAGTTTCCTTTTCATGAGATTGGCAGCATATGAATTTAATAAATCAATTAAAATAGTTTTTGGCTCTCAGCTGATTTAACACACCTTATCTGATTAAGCAGTCATCCCACAATGCCTTACAGAAGACCCAGTTGTACAGATAAGTAAGGACTGGGATTCTTTTCTGAAAATCAAAGAAATCCACAGAGGCTGATGCAGTATTATTTGCCAGTGTAAACATAATGACTGTTCCTTCCAGCAACTAAAATGATTTTAGAAATAAATACGCATGCTTCTCGTTTCTTATTTCAAGAAATTTCTTGTCCCTCAGAAGAAATGCAATCTATGAAGAATCAGGGTCAGCAAATCCTTATTTCCATTGATCCAAAGCAGCTGTAAAATAGCAGAGCTAAACGGTGGGCGGTGGGAGATATTTCGTACCAGCATGATGCCTTCATGGCTATAAAGAAAAAGAGGATGGCAAACACTTGCATGAGAATGTTAAGAAATTAAAATAAGCAGAATAAAAGGAATAAACAATGAAAACCACTTTTCCATCTTTGGAGAGAATAAGAATCAAGGAGATCAAAGCACAATTGCTTATTTTACTAGTTGTCCAGCCAATCAGTTCCATTTTCCGCAACAACTGAATAAACACATATCCTTCAAATGAATGCTTTGTAGGACCACCTGCACCCAACTCAACACTGAACCTAAGTGACATTTTAAACATTCTCATGAGAAGTCTATTTCTTTCTCATAAAACAGGATATAGTATTCCAACAAATGATTGAAACACATGTAGTATTTTCCAGGCGGGTTATTGAAGTTCAAGATGTATTCCTTTTCAAACCATGTTTTCAGAACTTCCCCAAGACTCAGCTCATGCAATTTGAAAGACAGGGAAAGAATGTTGCTTTTTGATATGATCCCCATGAATAGGAAAATAGAAAGTGTTATCTTACAGACCCCAATAATTGCAGAGATTTGTAGAACTGCGGGGGCTTTACCATACACCATATTCCAGAAGCATTATAAAAATGTAATTCTGATACATATTGTTCTGGGCATGGGGATGAGAATCGGAATGGGAAAATTACAGGAAGAAAGAAGCTGCTATGTGAATGTGCAAATGATTCATAAAGCCAGGACTATCTTATATCAAGTTTGAATATTTGTCCATCTATTTCAGAACTGTGTAAATGTGTAGCCTGGTCAAGCTAAGTATCCTCCAGCTGGAAACACAGCTTCCAGAATTCTTCCTCAGCATAGCCAATAGGTACAAATTTACACTTTCAAAATCTGGAAAACACCTGAATAGAGAATGCTATAAATGTTCATACAGATGCTTTTTTTCAGACATAGCTGGAGATACTTAGGTGATAATCCATTTTAGAGGGGTGAAAAAATCCAGTGTCTTGACTTTGAAGAAGCAAGATAGGAAAAGTATTGATACCTTTGAGCTTTGTTTTGGAAAAGACTCCCAGGAATATTATAGACAACCAAGAAAATAGAACCAATGGACATTGAACAAATCAACCCAGAGTTCTTGTCTGAGGCATGCTCAAATTATCCAATTTTGGACACATTATGCAAAGATCTAGCTCTTAGGAGAAGGCTGTAGCCTCAGAAAGGATGAAGGAAAGAGAATAAGAAAACAACGAGCAGCAGGTTGTATGGACTCAGTTACAGTGCTGATGAGTACACTGAAGTGATTGCCAGGACAAAAAATCTATTTATGTCATCACTAGGAGATGAAAGCAACTCAATAGCACATAATCAATAAGTGAATCAATCCAACCAATATCACTGGGCCTTGAAATGGCAGATTAATCTACACTGACCTGAATTCAAAGACTTTGTGGAACCTTTATAGCTTAGTAGCACCAAGGAGAAGACAACTAAAGCCACTGATAGAATTCACAGTAAATTCACTTCAACTCCCAGTAATCAGTTTAGCAAAACGTTAAAATATCACACAAGCTATCAATAACCCAGGAATATCAGCACAATTGTATTCACCAACTTTTTCCAAGAGCAGCTAATCCTTAATAGGCAAAGTAGGCAAAGTTTGAAACTAGATATGTTTTCTTAAGCAAATGCAAATACCTTATCCATATCCTAAGGACAATATATTAATCTATTTTTGAATAAATGTACATGTGGTAGGTAACTGGGATTCTTGCATTACAAATGGAAAATACAACAGCTCAAACTATTCTTCTTTTTTCATCTTAGTATTTTTTCATCTTTATATATATAGAAAGATATTTCTCTATCTTTCTTGCTAACATTTCTTTTATGTGCACAGATCTCTAGAACTTTTTACAATAATAATATATAGCAATACATAACTGTCACATATAGCTTTAATTTTTTATTTATATTTGTAAAGGATTTAAATGAACCAAAAAACAAATCTAAAGAAAAAGAGAAAAAAGAAAAGGTATCTAAACATATGAAATATAATTAATTCCAACCACTTCAACAAATAATTATAATCTTATAATCTTCTTTCCCACTTAGCTGTTATATAAATCTCTCTCTAAGATTACATCTTTTTAAATACTCAAACTCATAAATCATATGATTTTTTTCTTCTTCTTTTAGCAAAAAGTCCATACATACGTTTTCCAGTGTGTCAGTATTTTGCTTTCTCCTTTGATTCATTTTGTCATTTCAGCAAATTCTGATATTTCACGATCCATTCCTCCATTGTGGGAATTTAATTATTGTTCCACTTATACAAAACCAATCTGCCAGAAGTCTTATTTTGCTAGGAATTTTTTATACCTATGTGCCATCGGGCAGCATGATGACTCAGTGGTTAAAAAGCTGGGTTTGTTGGCTGGAAAGTTGACACCCCAGGTTCAAGACCCGAGTGTCATGCACTCAGCCCCATCTTCCACTAGCTCCTGTCTGCCTATCAGTTTAAAAGCATGTAAATGCGAGTAGATAAATTGATACCACTTCAGTGGGAAGGAAACAGCACTTTGTGACATGTTGTTCACATGACTATGGAGAGATCTTTAGACAGTGCTTGCTTAAAAGCCTTGAAACAGAGATGAGCATTGCCCCCATTGTTAGAAGCAATTAGGGGGGCAAAATCCACAGGGACTCCTTTTCTCATTGGTCAGTGATAGGTTTTTATGATTAACACATATTTCCTCTGTACTTTCCAACTAATGGACCTATATTATAGCAAAACAATAAATTTGTCTTGAACTTAGTGCTGCTGAATTAAGTTTCATTTATGGGAGCTTTATTCTATTCTCACAACAATATACTGACACTGAAGAGATCCCATGAAAAGAAGAAAAATGTAAAAATAATGGGAATTCACATGAAATGCGTCTTTCAAGCTAAAAATAGGGTACTGTGAGTTCTAGTACTGCCTTAGCCATGAAAGCCATCTGGATGACTTTGGCCCACTCACTCTCTCTCTCAGTCCAACGAACCTCACAATGTTGTTATTGTGTGAGAGTAGGAGAAGGGAGGAATATGTTCATTATCTTGAGTTATTTATAAAAAAGATTAGTGGGATAAAACAGAAAAAAAAGAAAAGAAACAAGATGCAAAAATACATACTACCAAGTGTTTAAAAATGAGTGACAACATACAACAACAAAAAATGAGGTATAATACACTGTTGCAATAAACAGTTACAAAACTATATATAATTATAGTACATACATATGTGACTATAGCTGTAATTGTTCACTGTAATTCTGTTCCTTTTTCAGGTAATGAGATTGCATGCTTCAGTAAGGCAACAGATGATTTGAGATAAATGGTTTTTTGTGTGTTTTCTGAACTTGAATAAATGTGTATACAAGTATTTAAATAAGAGTGCAAGTTTCTTTGTCTCTGAATGCTGAATGTAATTTAACCACAGCAAATTTGGTACTTATAATACAATTGATTTGGACAATAAAACTGTATAGCCTGTCATGTCTAGGTGCAAAGTTTTACCTTACTGAGGTATGGATATAATATAATTTCTTTCATTAAGCACCATGAACTACCTAAAACCCTTGCTTGGCAGCTCCACTAGTTGGAAGAAGATTCTGCAAGGGTGCAATGCATGCCAAGAAGTTCCTTCTAGTAAATGGAATTGCCAAGTGAAGCATTAAAACAAAGTAATAGTGGATCATCATTTTTGCTGTACGAAGCTGCTTCAAATGAATGTTTGTTGAAGTTAGCTTTACAGAGTCCTAGTCCATAGTTTACAATTTAGAATTGACTTTAAAGGGCATGCCTCATGACCTAATTCTTGGATTTCCTTCTTTTTGATCTTGCCTCAAGAAGAGTTCTGGAGTATGCAAAGCCTTGCACATTGTTTTGTGAGCTTACGCTGTATCCCTCATAAGGATATTGGTATATACTGTATACATACTTCTACTCAGTACATCACATTAGAGTGACTGCATGGGGCACAACATATCTAGTCAGATCAATAATTGTGGTAGAAAAGTGTTAGAACTTTTTGTGGTATTTTAAAATCTATTGACTCTCACTACAATGGATGACTTGGCCTTCATTGAATCTGTAGGGGAAATCAATAAAATAGGTGATTTTCTCATAAAAGACTGAACCACATATTGAAAAACGTTATTTGGAAAGCAGATACTCTTTTTTTGGTGTGTGTGTGTGTGAGAGAGAGAGAGAGAGAGAGAACAAAGAGACAGACAGAAAGAGAAACTGGTAGATTTAAACAGAAAATATATAGCTACAGCAATTATAGCAAGATCATATCTAAGACCAAAAAAAAAAAGCCTTCAATAATTACATTGCAAAGTCAGTGCGAAGCATTTTTATCCTTCTGCTGTCTTGTATGACAAGCTTTATGTATATTTTATTTGTATGCAAGTGAAAGGCATTTAATGTGTCCCAAAGGATAAAGTATTAAGGATCGTTTGCATCCCGCTGTGTGGCCTGTCATAATTTTTTAGAAGACTGGCAAGAGTAACAACTAATCATTATGTTAATATAGTACTTGATAGAGGATAGTCAAGTCCACTTTATCCAAGGCTATTTTAATACATTCTTAATGTAATTTTTAGGTGGGATGGGGGACTTTGTTTTTGAGAAGATAAATTACTATCCAGATGCCAGAAATAGAAGTGAGGCTGACTCTCAGTAGGTAGAAAGGGCAAGAGGGGAGGCGTCAACATTAGAAGGAGGAAGGAAGGCTTTTTTTCTGAAAGCCCCAAATTAATAATTTGTTATATCAATATTGTAACATGAAAAACAATTTTTGGAGCATCTGAGAATTAAATCAACTTGCTGACAAGTAAATAGCTGGCAGAATCTTTTGAAAATGATCAATTGTCAAAAGCCCTTACAGGTTTCTACGAAAAGACTCTATTCATTCCTTGTTCTGTGTTGCATTTTTTGTTTCCTTTTACTCTAATGCTGGGGGTGGGGGAGGAAAAATACTCAGTGGAAACAGTTGTTTACAGCTCTGATATATAAAAAGCCTAAATTTCATTAGTCATTTTATAACAGGCAGGTTCTTTTCGATGTATCCTCCCTGCCACTCAAATTGGGTTTGAAAATGATTTCTGAGTGTTTGCACAGCATGCCAATTCATGATTATGCAGAAGATTAGTGGATTTAAACAGTGATGATCCAATAACATGAAGCAGTACACAGAATGTGTTGTGCAAGCCTTTCTATAAAAAACAAAATTACTAAAATTAGTTTTTCTTAAAAAAAAATTGCTTCTTCCCAAATAGGGAGGGGACTGAATGCTTAGCAAGTAGCTGTACATCTACTTCAATAATAAAAGCCAACAAACAGATCTGAACAATGTTCATTCTGTTCATTCTGTTCGGTGCATAATAATCAGGAAACTCTTATTGCCATTAGCAAGATAACAATCCAGAGTGTTTGATGTGCCCTGAATTTGCCAGTTTGAATTTATTGATAATAAGCAAGGATGTTTCCCTGAAAGGGACCAGTGGATTTGAGAGGAACAGGCAACACAAAAGAGAAAGTTATGTAATATTATATATTAGGCATTAAGCTATCTGTACAGAGCTAACTGGACAAATGCTAACAAGCATGTTAAAATATAAAAAAAGTATGCAAATAGGACTGTCTTGCTAAGATCGCTACACCCATCAAAAGGGGTAGGTGTATGAAGATGTTTTAAGGGAGATACCCGAAGCCTCAAAAATTATGGTAGTTTTGATAAGTGATCTAGATATCTGTGGGAAAACTAATGTTACAAAATACGATGTGTATGTGTGTACATGCACACACACATATGCATAGGTCCACACAAAGAGAGAGATAGAGAGAGAAAAACATTCATTCAAAGGGTTGATATGGGCATTAGTGGATCGACTATCTTGGATTTGATCTTTACTAACAGGGATGACTTAATTGAGTACTTGGTTTTAATTTGTGAGACCACCTTCTGCCACCAGTAGCCTCCCTTCGCCTAGTGAGATCCCACAGAGTTGGCCTTCTCTGTGGGAGCCCCAGCCCCCTGGAACGATCTTCCACCAGAACTCCGAATGATCCCTGACCTTAGGGCCTTTGCTCTTCTGGCAGGCTGGGTTGGATTGCTTATTTTAATTTTAAATTGGGTGTTAACTATTTCAAATTTT